>JAVCKV010109705.1:0-20012 GCA_032274145.1 Herpochondria borealis | reverse complement strand
ACCGAAAAGGCAGTGGAAACACCTACCGTTGTCGACATGTCGCAAGTCTTACAAATCCACTGGTTGGGGGGTCTTGCACGGGCCGGGGAGAGGCGTCTCAGGTGAGCCAGCCAGCCGATACATACATTCCGATACGGAGCACAATCATTGCCGGCGGCCCGCTATCGTTGGATGAACATCCGGACGTTGATCTTGGTGTGACGATACGCAGCGCAGCGCAGCGGGCATTGAATACTGCCGTGACAATGAAAGGCACCTAATTGTCAGCGTTTGGCCCCGGTCCAGGTCGTCTGCGACAAGCTACCAACTATTTTCTTCGGAATAATGCAAGATCGTAAGTAGGTTCCATGTTTTCAATGTACGACCATCAGCACGGATACACCAGAGTGGATTATCGAAGTATAGTGGAAAGTCGATGAGTGCTGAGAGCAAAGAGGAGAACAAGAAAACAAGTGGGTTTAAAATGCATTCGGAAACAATTCATCTTTACACGAGCGACAAAGGCAGACGGAAGGGAAACGCCCCGCGCAAGACATAACTTGAAGAGGGAGGGTAGAGGAAGTCAATGACAGACACGCAGGGCAAGCCCCATACGCGACGTTAAAGCACTGTACCTCTCACAAAATGGAAGAGAACCTTGGGAGAATCTTATCGCAAAAAAAAAATCGTGCTGGGCACAGATTTACTCCTCGTTTTTGTTCTCTGGCACGGGCTTCAAAGAGTCCTCAGTACCCGGAACAACGTACTGCGCACGAGGGTGAGGCATCAACAAACAGGACGGGATATGGTTCAGTTAGAAAAAGACAATGCGGAAAAACAGAGCGCATTGTCTTGGCAATGTGTGAACAGAGAAGAGAAAGAGGCACTTAAGAAAGCGGGTCGACTTACGTAATCACCACCGTTGCGGATGGTCTGGGCCAGGATGAGGAGGATTGCGAAGTAGCCGGCGAAGATGCTGTAGAGAACGGTGATGGCAAAGCAGGAAATGCCCCACTCACCGCCAGTGAGACCAATGAAGAGGGTCTCGTTGGTAACCGGGCGGCGGGTGACGAGTTGCGGCATCTTCAGCTTCGGGAGCTTCATTTTGTGTGGGGTGGAGTTAGTGCGACGACGGGAAGGGGGGAATGAAGCGGTACTGTTCAGCGGGAGAGGCGGCGGGAGGGCGGCGGGAGGGCTGCAGAGGATGTGAGGGTTCGGTGCGGGCGGGGAGCGGAGGCAGGACGCGGCGGATGTGGCTGGTATTTATCGGGGGCAGTGCAACGGAGGTGAACTTTTACAAGTGGGGAATGTTTGGGGGGTGCCCCCGTGTGGTCCACGGAACGAATGGTTGAGATGCAACGGCGGGCAGTGCGGGTGGGACAGAAAGAGCGAAGGAAGCACACTTGTTGGAATTTGATTGGATGATGCACATGTGTCGCTACGAAAAGGAACGTTGCAAGCCGCCTTGACTCGCTCTCACTGGCTCACCCGCTAGCCTAGAGAGCGGTGAGGTGAGCATGGGCCGTTGAGAGCAAAAGTTGGGTATTTCCTTTTTTCTATTTTCTATTTTCTATTTTCTATTTTCTATTTTCTATTTTCTATTTTCTATTTTCTATTTTCTATGTTCTATTATATTTGGCAACGGGACACGTTTGGGTTTGGAAATTGGGTCGCGCTTACTCACTTCCCCCCAAAAAAAAAAATGTCCACCTCAAAAAAAAAAAGAGAAATGTACCTCAAAAAAAAAACTTTTTTTCTTCCTTCCCCTCCCAACTACCTCCCCTTTCTACCCTTTTTCTTCGCCTCCGTCCTCCTGTGGCTTGGCAGAATAACGCGACCCGCTCAAGTCGTTCGACCCGTTCGACCCGTTCGAGACGGGAACTGTTCGACAGAGTTCGGCAGAGCAACCCGGCTCGGCATGGTCCATCACAGCTATGTTGCGAGCTTGCGAGAGGTTCGGTAAAAAAAATAAATAAAAAGAAAAAATAGCATCCCGCACTTGATGTTGCATATCTCCGCAGTTCTCGGCGAAAAAGTGTTGTAACCGCAACTGTACTGTATTGCTCTCGTTCACATGCACCCAGCCACTGTCCGACACGTGTACTTTACAACACCACTCACCTCTCCGTTTAGGCTACTTGCTACTTGTCCCACTCAAAACAAAGAAACCTACTCTCAACATGCAGCACTGCCCTTGTCCCACCGACTCCCCACAACTATCGGCGGTTACAACGACATAGCGGCGGTCAAAGAGTAAAACAAACAAACAAACAAAACAGAAACAAACAATGCGCCGCGAAGCTGCCAACCTTTTCACTTTTCCCGTTCCTTGCCAACGCCACCCCCACATACAGTCCTTCCGTTCCACACACACACAAATGCTAGACGGCTAGCGCGAGACTTCATGCAACCACCCCGCCGCCCTTTTTCCCGCCCCTGGTGCTTGCCGCACCGCCGCTGCCAAAGCCCACTCCGCTGGGGCCGCCCACCCCGCCCGTCCGACGCGCATGCTCAATCTGCGAAATGACCTCAGCCATCTTTTTCCGCTCGGCATACTTCTCCAAGTCCTCGCGGATTGCCGCGCGAATCTCGTCCTTACTGCCGCCACGCGCGGCGATCTGCTTGGCCTTGGAGAACCCGGCCTTACGCACGGCGGGTCGCTGCACCCCGTGCGGCGGGCTTGTCAGGTCGTCGAGGGGGAACTTCACATTGATAGCCTTCATCGATTCGCGTGATGGCACGAAGAACACCGAGTCCAGCTCCTCCGTCTTATTCTCGGACATGCGGCGCAGCACGTCCTCCAGCGTCCCCACCTCGATTTCAATCTCGTCCGGCACGTTCACCATGTTCGAGCCCTTGAGCTGCTCCCATGCAGTCTCCAGGTCCCACTTCGAGAAGAACAGCGGGATGAGCTGCCGCGACTTCTGTAACAGCGTCATTCCCTTGGCCTGGAAAATCGGGATTCCGTTGAAGTTGTCTACAGTCAGTTCCACGTCCTCAAGGTCATCCTCCCCGAGTTTCACGTCCCCGTCGAGCTTGTCCGTGATATCCTCAGCATCGCCACACTCTTCGCCTTCCGTTTCCGTCGGCCCGCTCTCATCCTCCGTCTCTCCTTCTTGCTTGATTGTTTCATCACTCGCATCCTTCTCGGCCTCTACTGCTTTCTCACCACCTTCGTCCTTGACTTCCTCCGTCTTCTCCTCCTCTTCACTGTCCGGCTTGGCCTCATCGCCACTTTCGGTCTTTTCTTCCTCACCTGCAGCCTTGGCGGCTTCTTCCTTCTCGGTCTCGGCATTGAGCTTCTCTTCAGCTTCCTTCGCGGCAACCGCAGCTGCCTCAGCCTTCGCCTTGCGCACTGACGGCGGGTCACGCAGAATGGGCCGCACGCGAGGGTTTGGTGTTTTGTTCAGAAGCTCCACTGCAATCTGAACCTGTCGCAGCTCTGGTCGGAATTGGAATGACAGCGGGGCATTTTCGTCGATAATCGCATCGTCGGGCTCCTGGATCTCGCCATCCTTATCCTCAGAATCTTTTTCTTCTTCGCCATCCTTCTTTTCCTCTGAAGCTTCATCATTCGTAGCATCATCCTTCTTCTCCATCGTGTCATCCACGGTGTCCTTCACCACAGCTTTCGTCTCTTCGACCTTCTCCGCTGGCTCTTTCTGAGCAGCGGTCTCATCAGTAGTGGTCCCTTCAGTGTCCTCCTCGCTCTTGGGTTCAGACTGCGAATTCTCTCCATCAACCTTGTCACCAATCTTGTCTGTCTCCTTTCCCGTCTTCACCTTCACCTCTGCTTCAAGCGCGAGCCGACGGTCTTCCTCGGCGGCGGCGCGTGTAGTCTCTTCGTAGTACTGTTTCTGAGTTTCCTGCGCGAGGTTGAACGCCTGGTTCAAAGTGATATGGATAACACGAGCCGTGTCGCCGAGATTTGGGTTTTCCGATTTGATCCAATCAAGCGTTGCGACAGCGTCCTGCTTGTCGAAATAGAATGTACAAACCTGCTGTCCGTCATCATATGTGACAAAGAAAGGCTGACCAACAAGGTCGGTGACGATGAAGACGGGGACGCTCTCGAGGCGCTGCATCATGTGCGGCTCAGGAAGGATGTACAAATTCTGTGCCTGCTCCTGGCAAGCGCGAGCAAACTCGAGGTTCTTCTCCATCTCGACGTTCTTGCCGACCAGGGTGAGCCCGTGCTCAAGCGCCGAAATGGCCTCCTCGTAGCGCTGCATGTGAATTAGGGCCAGACCCTTGCGCTTGTAGGCCTTCCAGAGCGAGCCATCACACAGAATCGCCGACTCGGCATCCTGCAGAGACTCAGCAAATTCGCGCAGGTTAAAGTGAGCGGCGCTGCGGTTGCTGTATAGAATCGCGTTCCCGGCGTCCAGCTCGAGGGCCTTACTGTAGGTGCGCACAGCCTTGTGGAAGGCACCTGACTGCATGGCTTTATTACCCTGAGCCTTGAACTCACGGACAGCTTTAGAGTTCTTGCTCCCTCTTCCAGTAACACCCTATAATTGGCGGTGATGTAAGGATGGTAATGTAGATTGTCGAGAAGTTCAGAAGATGACAGTTAAGAGGAACCGGAACGTTAGATTACTGGGCTGAGAACATGGCACATATTCCTGAGACGGGCGAATTGCGGATTCCTTGCACACGAAGCAGGCAACATAAGAAAACGAAAACGAAAACGAAAAACGTACCACCATGGCGAAATAAAGAATGATTCAAAAAGGATGTGGAGTTGAATAGGTCGTGTGGATGGGCGGGACCAAGACGTCGGAAAAGAATTCTTCGGTAGAGCGCGTGATTGCGGTCGGGGTGATTTGATGAGGTAGCGAGTAGGTTGCAAGTAGATGTGGTGGGAAACGAGGGAAGCGCCCGTCGAAGTGGTACAACTCGAGCACGTTTGTTCTCGTTACCCTCGAAGTGGTTTTCGTCCTCGCTGTCGCAGTCCGTGTTGCTGTCGGTTAAGGTGCGGGAACGACGACGGGGGGTTGCAGAACGGCTGGGCGAAAGGAGGGGGCGGTCGGAAAATGGGACAGAAAGCGGTGCGGGAGGACAATAACGGTGCAGCGAGGAGACTTTGGGAGAGCAAAACGAGAGCGGGCGGTGGGATTGGTTGACGATGCGCACACAATGCGACGGGGGGGGGGTGGGCGGGGGGGGGGATATGCAGCGGTTGACAGAGACCGGTTCACAAAAGCTCGTGGGCAGAAAGGCAGAAAGGCAGAAAGGCAGAAAGGCAGAAAGGCAGAAAGGCAGAAAGGCAGTCTTTGCAATCTCGGGTATTGGCTTTTTGAGGGTCTCACACACTTCGCTACGCACGAGGGCGCAGCGCACGTTCGCCGCCTGGTTTGGACCGACAGGGCCGTCCCACGTCGGCGTTGAGCTCGCGCGCGGATAAAGGGGCGATCAACCCTCGTGACGTGCGTTACATCACATTACCCCTGTCCACGTGGCTGGATCGTTATCTGTTGAAAATTTTACAGTTTGGCTTTTTCTCCTAATTTTATTTTATTTTCTAGAAGTATTTCGAAAATCATTCGTCAATGTCGCGTTATTATGCTATGTGACAGGGGTTGAGAGCGTGTCACGCAAAATAGCCTGATGGTCCCAACGTTCCACCTGCCCCGGTGTAGTATGTAACTCTGGCGAGATAAAACCTGGAAGCGACTGGGTGGTCCGCCCAGGGGTATGTGTATGTACACATGTTGCGATTGGTGAAAGTCACGCGTAAACGGGGCAGTTCGAATGCTCTAGGCTGTGCGGCACTGGTTTCGGGTTTCGGTGCGCTCGCTCGCTCAGCGCTCTGCGAGCAAGGTTGCAATTAACGCGATACATTCTCGGTGTAACCACGAAAGTGACCAACTGCGGAACCACACGTGTACCAATTGGGGTCACGGTTATCGCCGCTGGCCACAGAAAGAGAATTGGGAGGGAGAGCCATGAAGTACGGGGAACTACGTCGAAGTGTCCTCGTGAAAGAAACCAAGAAAATTTCAATTCCTGTGCCCCCAACTCGCGGACCCTTTTGGTGTTCGCTACTGGACAGGTAAAGGGTTACCGAAAGGTACTGAGCAGTGCCACGCCCAATGGCCTCAAGCCCTACAACTCAGGCCGGATTGACGAAGGTGTGTGTGTATCTGTCGATAACACAACTGCAACTCGCGCCGACACAAGACATAACCTTGGGATAGTAAACACGTTGAGGAGGGTGTTGTGCCAACAACTGCGCCTGCCTTTTCGTGGTGAAGTCGTCACCGAGAAAGAAGTCTTGTGCGCCAGGTAGCAAACTATTACCGCTGCAATTTGTTCATGCGGTGAGCAGCCGTCCATCGTACATGTCCGAGGGTATGTACAACATAATGAAAATTGTGTTTCAGCCACCCCTTTGTACAACACTTACCCCACCTCACGCCAACCCTCGTCTCCCATTTACCCACCCTTACTTAGGGACGTGGTGGAGGAAGGGCGGTGTACGAATGAAACATCTCGGGTTGAACAAATTTATTGAGCGCTGTGCCTTGTAGTGTGGGAAAACTTTTCTCTCAGCGAGGGCCCTCGAGTGGAAGTTTGAAGTCAGCAGTGAAAACGCGTGGAGTGCTGCGAGTGCGATTGCGGTTTTACAACGCATTTCGTCATGATGCGGTGGACGGAGGGACGGCAGTCCTTAACAAGTACTGTAAAGTTAGGAAAACCACACTTTACAGAACCGTCTTACAGTGGTACTACTGTACTACAACGACATGACACAGTGCGTTACCCGTTGGTAACTTACGTGACAATTCCCTAACCGATAAATGCGTGACAATTTTTAATTGAAGCAAATTGAATAATAGATCGATGCGGAGGAAGCACAACACACGAGGAGAAGCCACGGAGCGAGATGCACCACCTCTTGGACTAGAATCGAGTTGAGATTTTGGTGGGGGTGCACTTATTCCGCGCTTATCGCGGCGCCGCGGGCATTCCACCATCGCCACCGGCCTACTTGTCGTGGTCGAGCAAAGTGGCTGTTCACGGGTTGACCTGCAATCCTTCCCATCCCCCGCCCTGCAACGGTCGTTGATGTTCCTCGTAACCACCATGACCCGAACAACTCACTCCCTCCCCGCCTTTGCCTCATCGTCCGCCCTGCTCAACCTCCGCCAGATTGCCACATTTACACCGCGGCCAACACGGTCACGGCACGTCACCGCGCGTCCTTCCCCGCGCATGACACTGTACCCAGCACGCACCGCCGCCATAACCGGCGCCAGTGGAGGCATAGGGCTGGAAACCAGCAAAAAACTCTGTCTCAACCTCCCCACTCTGCACCACCTCGTGCTCTGCGTGCGCGACACGACGCGTGGCGAACACCTGGCAACACGCCTCCGCGAGACCCGCAGCGATCTCCGCGTCACGGTCCTGCCCGTCGACCTCAGTCGCGCGGACAGCGTGCTCGCCTGTGCCCGCTCGCTCACCGCCGCGCTCGGCGATGACGCACTCGACCTCCTCGTGTGCAACGCCGGCATCATGGTCCCGCCGCTCACCTTTGTCGGCGGCCCAGGCGTCCCGCCGACAGAGAGCCAGTATTTCGTCAACCATGTGGCGCACGCCGCCCTCGTCTCCCGCCTGGCCCCTGCCCTACGCGCCGGGGCCGGCGGGCGCGTTGTCTTTGTCTCATCGGCCGCCGTTTACATTTCTGCGTCGCGCCGAACAGCGCCGTTGGCCGCCGAAAAGCGCAGCAGCGTGCTATTTGATGCTGATTACCAGCGTTGGAAAGCGTATTCGGAATCAAAGGTGGCAATGTCTATGTTTGCCAAGGTTTTCGCGCAGCGGGAGGAGGGCAAGATTGAAAGCGTCAGTTTGCATCCGGGCGTCGTACAGACCGATTTGGCCCGGTTTCTCCTGCCGTCGTGGATGGTGGGAAATGCCGCAGCGTCGAAGGAGCCTGGGCCATTCCGCGTCGCCTTGTCTCGCTTCTTGAATTTTAAACTGCCGTCGGAGGGTGCCGAACTGTCGGTCGAGCTGAGTACAGCCGGGAAGGGCTCTTTTGAGAACGGGATGATGTACGTGGGTGTAGGCGGCAAAAAGGTCGACCAGCGCCTATTCCCGTTATTGTTCAACGATGGCGAGTGCAAGAAGTTGTATGAGGACACCCTTACCTTGGTCGACGAGTTGGGCACGTGAAGGGATCTCTTCTGATCGTTTTGTAGCTAACTTGTTTACCTGACGTCACCTAAATGAAGAGTAGGGCAACTCCAACGTCGTAAATTACATTCCACCTGGTGGGAGAGCTGAATACCGGGAGTAACAGGAAGGGAGGGACAGAGGGAGGGACAGAGGGAGAGGTAATAGGGAAATAGGGGTAGACGAGTGACGACAAACACTTCTCTACTTCAACGCCGCCAGTCGCGCTCGGAAAGAAAGCACGCGGCTCTTTCGAGCCGGCGGGTTCGCCGACGCGGCCCTGGCAGGCGCTCCACCTCGTCCGTTGCGAGCGCCCACTCGCGCCTCATCCGACATTCGTGCGCTGCCGTTCACTGCCCCACCGTCGGTGCTGCTGCTATTCGACTGCACGTTTTCCTGCCACTGCGCCGTTTCCCCGGCAAAGAAGCCCCCACTGCTCGGTTTGTTTGTACCGCTCTTCTGTGGCAGCGGCGGTCGCCCGGCCGACACCAAACTGTCCGTGCTGTCGCCGCTTCCTGCTACACAGGCAGCGTCCTTAAGGAATGAGTTATTGCGGCCTTTCCCGACGTGGAATGGGCCGAACATACCCCCACTCGACTTCCGCAGTAAATTCGTCTTCTTCGAGCAATTCTTCGACGTCCGAGATGGTGTGCTGTCTGGAGATGACTTAGGCGCTGCTTCTTCCGACAGCTGCGACCCTGGCCACTCTTCGCTCGAACCAATCATGCTTCCGGACGAGTCAGACTTCGCAACCAAAGAACTTGGTCCGTCCAATCCACTTTCGCCTTCCTGTTGAGCCTCTTCGCTCAACGTCGATAGGTCCGGGGTAAACATGTTCGTTTCTTCCGCATTCAACTTGTCGGCAGAACAAATTGCGGGCTCTGAAGAGCCTGCATCTCCGACAAACGCCGAGGATGGAGCTACTGACACAACCTCCTCAACGGTTTGCTGAACAGGCGATGTGGAAGCAACTACAGCCGCGAATTGCCTTTCCGAACTAGGCACAGGCTCGGACATGTCCGATCTTTGCCGGGCACGTGTATTCGGCCTTTGCACAACAGTGAGATCATCCTTCGATGGGGGTGGGCCAGAAAGTGTGCTGTCCAGGGAAGCCACGCAATTGGCTAGAGGGGTGTCGGCTTGGGTTGTTGAGGATTGCTTTGACTTTGACTCGGGAACCATCAATTGGTTTGAAACTACGGCTTCTTTGATTGTAGCATCGTTTGATACCGATGCTGCTTGGTCAGCCTCCACCTCTGCCAGACGAAGCATGCGTGAAGGGTTCATTCTCCACGATTCAGGTCGCGGTGGAGCGCCATTCCTGCGCGTGGTTGGCGCAACCGACCTCTGAAAAACATCCTTCTGACTGACTATGCGCTGGGGGGTGTGTCGCCGTTGCAGGCGGGGATGCTTCGGGGCCGCCGGCTTGTCATCAGATGATGACTCATCCTTCATAACTAGAGAGACGGTGGTATCGTGGAGTGATTCACTTTGTTCCTCTTTCGCTGCTTCCGTCTTCTTAGAAGACTCTTCCTTCTCGCTCGGAGGTGGATTGGAGCCACCTTCACTAGACGTTTCCGTTGTTTCAGTATGTTGATCATTCTCATCTTCCCTCTGCGTGTTCGATTCAATCTGCGTTCCTGAGCGAGAGGGGTGCACCTCAGTAGCGATCCTTGCAGGTCGGCCACTTGTGGGTCCTCGTTCAGTCTCTCGAGAACGGGTGTAGGAGGGTGGCAGTTCAGCGAATCGAACGCTCCGCGAAGCTTTCACGACACGGCACGAGCTGTGTTGTAACTGTTGCGTAGGAGCGGGGGTTAATGCAACAAGACTCTCAACATTTCCCCTCGCTAAGACACGAACAGAACAGTTCGTGTCATAGCGAGGGGAAATTTTGACTGTCCTATTGGGTGCAGCGGATAAGGTGAGTGAGTCGAGGGAACGATGGTTTGTGAGTCGGCGGTCAACGACCTCACTGCGCACCTTGCACTCGGCAGGGGTAGAGTTGCGAAATGCCTTTGATGCAACGGTGAGGTCTCGGCTTGCGTCGACGGAAGCGCGTGATACTTTCTTCGAGCTTCCTGACACTGGCACATCGTCATTATTGGGTTGCCGGTCGTGTAACTCGGAACGGCGATGAGTCAACCATTTCTTATCGTCCTGTCCATTTGGGCATGCTAGCGCTGGCGTCGACTGCGACTTCGGGTCTGACTCCTTAATTATCTCCGTAGATCGGATACTTAAACGAGCGGCGTCGTTGCGCACCTTTGTGGCGTCATTCACAGTTTGCTCATGTTTTTCCACCGCCTCTGACGTAACTTTCTCAAGGGGCTCAGGGTTGGGTTGTGGTATCCCTTCGGGCTCAGGTGCAATGACCGGGTTTTTAAGGGAGTCCTCCTTCTTCGCAAAAGAGTCTGCTTCCACTTCCACGCTTGACGAGCTCATTTCCGCTGCTGTGCCATATTCCTGAAGAGACTTGACTGTACTTGGGCTGGAAGACGGCCCCTCTTCACTAGTCTTCTCACCATTCTCTCTGGCCCGTTCGCGGCGAATTTCATCCATTCTGTCGGTGGCCTGTTGGAGTTCGTTGGTAGCAGCGCGCACAAGGTTCACAATATCGCTTGCAGCCGCATTATCCTCACCTGTCCGAGGTAAAAGAGAAATCTCCTCCATACTGGGATTCTTTAAAGAATCCTCCACCTCGCGTCGTGCAGACGCGGTTTCCGCCGAGAACGTCAAGAGTTTGGACAGATCGGAAGAGAGGTCCCGCTCTTGGAGATCATCCACTGACGACCCCGACTCTGTGCTTTCGAAGGGGGATGTTTTGAAGTGGTCAAAATCATCCCCAGAAGGAGACGGACGCAACTCGCTACCCGACGTGATAGGAGCAGGGATGCTGTCGGGTTCAACCTCAACACTCGGTGTCAGAGATGTTGGGGTTTTCGTTGAAGAATCACTTATAGTTGAAGACGGGTCGGCAGACAGTGCTGACTTGGACGACGGAGGGGTAGGTGGGCGGGCTGACAACAAGGCCTCTTGATCGTTCCCGCGAATGTCGACGCCGTTCTCGTCAAAACCCATGTCGGCAAGTTGGCCCTTCAAACGGGCCAGCTTTGCTTCAAATTGGCCGATCTTCTCGCGAAGGGAGTCGGCTTCCGAGGCCCATGTAGTGGCGCCTTCTTTGCCAACATTAACGGTGCGCTCAAGTGCGACGCGCTCAGCGTCTATGCGAGCACGTGCGTTTTCTGCGTCGCGCGCACGCTGCTCTGAGGCGGAGAGCATACCTACTCCGAGGAAGCGACGGTGTCGAGAGGCGGCATTCGCAGAAGAGGGTGGCGCATGTTGCGGCTCTTGGGGACGTTCCGAGCGGGTGGATACGACGGAGAAGAGGGAGCGGTTGGAGCGGGCGGAAGATTGGTGGGAAAGAACGTCCGAGCGCGAGTTGTGAGAAACCATTCGTAGTCGCGAGGAGGAGCCGTAGGCCGGGTGGCGGAGACAAGTCTGCTGGACGGCAAGGGTGGAAAGGCTCCAGACGAGGTCGAGGAAGCGATCACCACCACCGGAGGCGATGACGCTTTTGCGGGCCGAGCCGCTTGGAAGGAGCTTTGTTTTTTCGAGGACGGCGAGGCGGGAGTCGACGACGCGGCGAAAGTCTCGCTCTTGGTCGCGATCGAGGATGGGGAAGCAGGGCTTGAAGAGAGGCTCGGTGAGGTCGGGGTCGATGAGGCAAAGGAGAAAATGGAGGAGGCAGTTCGCTGGGCCGTGGTTGGCGGGTTTTGCGAAGGTGTTTGGGGTTAAGTGATGGCCATATCTCTCATTGAAGGCTGTTGGGGAGCCAGCGAGAAGGGTGACATTGTCGACGATGAGTTGGCCCGGGGTGGGGAGCGAGGTTGCCATTGGTGGGCGGCGGGGGCGAGGTGAGCGAGCCTAGGGCGGCGCAAGGATGCCACGGGTGGTGTGTGCGACAAAAGATGAGCAAATGGTAGGGTAGTGCGAGGTGCGCAGAGGAGGGAGGGCGAAGAGAGTGGGCGGACGGTAGGAAGGTGGGTTACGAGCGGTCGGAGGGAGCGCTATAAAGTGGGTGGTGGTGTAAGTGTGGGGTGTGGGATGCGGGATGTGGGATGCGGGATGTGGGATGTTGGTATGGGAGAGAGGCGGAAAGTAGAGCCGATGTAGGCGTAGGGTGAAGATTGGGTGGCGGGAACGAAATGGGTGGAAAGCAGATTGTGGGGCGGTTCGAAGGGAAAGAAGGCGGCGGGTGGTACGCGCCGAGCGCGACGGGCGGCGAAGGACTTTGACGGCGGAAGCGGAGGGGAGGGCGAGGAGCGAGAGAACGATGCCGAAGGCGGGACGGGAGGCGAGAGCGAGAGCGAGGGCGAGGGCGAGGGCGAGGGTGCGGGCAAGGGCAAGGGTGCGGGCAAGGGTGCGGGCAAGGGCAAGGGCGAGGGTGAGGGCGAGGACGAGGGCGAGGACGAGGGCGAGGACGAGGGCGAGGGCGAGGGCGAAGACAGGACGAGAGCGAGGGCGAGGGCGAGGAGGGGAGGCGAGAGGGGGAGAGTCGAGGAGGGGAGGCGAGAGGCGAGAGCAAAGAAGGGGGGATGCGGGGCGGGGAGGGGCGCAAAGGGATGGTGGGGAGTAGTGCGGGAAGAGGGGTAGGGGGAGGGGTAGGGGGAGGGGGAGGGGGGGAGTGGAGGAGAGGAGGGGCAGGCGAGCGATGGGGCGATGGTGGACGCGGAGTGGGCGGGGTGGCGCCAGGGTGGGCACAGCGGGCGAAGAGCAAAGCGGGCGAAGCGCAAAGCGGGCGGTTTGCGCTGTGCCTGCTTTTGTGCGGGTGTGGCGGGTGTGGCGGGTGTGGCGGGTGTGGCGTGTGGGGCGTGTGGCGTGTGGCGTGTGGCGGCGTGGTTTTGGGATTTTGTTGTGCCTTGTGCGGGGTGGGGGAATGCGCCTCGAGAGGGGCCGAGAAAATGAGAAAATGGACGAAATGAGAAACTGGCCGAAAATCACACCAGAAAGTAAATAAAAATAAAAACGCCACCGCCCGTGACTTTTTTCCACGCTTTTACCCGACTTTTGTGCACGTTTACTCGCTTTTGGCACGCGTGCCAGAACTGCTGCAGGCCCCCCTTCCCTTTCAAGTGCCGTACCCTACCCAAACTACCTAAAGACCTTTTACTCTGTACCTGGGGTAGCTCATGGGAGGACCCGAACACAGCGCTCACGTCACGTCCGCCGGTGGTGCTGCTTTTCGTGCTGCTTTTCGTGCTGCTTTTCATGCTGGCGCTGGTGCCCGTCACGCTCCCTGTGCTGCGCTGCTGTGCATCGACGTTGGCGTGTGTTTTTCTTGAGTTGTGTTTTTTTTGGAGTTGTCTTCTTCTATATGTAATCGGATCGTGCAACGTGCTCCGTGCCCCCATTCCCGGGCCTTTCCGTTTTTTAAACTTTAAAACCAAAAAAAGTTTCGCCTTGGTTTTGGTTTTGATCGGGGCTTACATTCAATCCTCACGACATTCACGGTTTTTGAGCTAAAAAAAGGGTATCGCCCACCCACTTTTCCAAACCTTTTCAACGTGAACGTGAACCCTATGTACCCGTGTGTGTACTGTACCAGTAATCTCCACCGCTCTCCCTTCCATTCTTCACCTATCGTCTCACCCGCACGACAAAGGTAACCTTCGGTTAAACCACTTCACCCTCTCCCGTCTTGTGTCAGTGAATGGCGCAATTGCACCGAACCACTGGTCAAGCACATTACGGAACGTACCCTCCGCCGCGCTGCACCGCACTTCCACCGGGCGCCCCCACCCCACCGCCGCCCCTCTCGCTCGCGCCGCGGCCCACGCCACACGCCCGCACGGCAGGCTGCCCACCCCGGAGACGCCAACCACGACCGCCACGCCACACCGTCTTACCATACACTTACAACGCTATCGCTACATGTACCGCTTTGGAAACTCGCCTCGACTCGCATCTCACCCCATTCCATCCCATCCCATCCCATCCCATCCCATCCCATCCCGTCCCATCTCCTCTCACTCACTCGCCCTCTAACTAACTATGATACATACATCCCCTCCCCTTGTGAGATTGCCCCCGCAAACCAATACAACAACAATTGTAAACGGTGAACATCATAAAACAAATAAAAACCTCAAAAAGCATTTTTCTCTGAACATACATGAATTTTACCTCTTCTCTGAACACATCCACTGTCTCACATCAAAGCCCCCGCACCTCACGCCCGCCTTGAGCGGCGCGCCTCGCCACCTCGCCCGTTACATCCAACCTGCGCTTCCAAGCAATGCCACGCTCTACCATCATGCGAAAATCCACACAACGTAAACATTCGCGGCACTCGAGCACGACTCTGCCGCATTCCCTACGAAAACAAAACAAAACAATGCTCCAACCTATCGCCGTGTCACCATTTGCTGACTCTCGCTCTTCCCTTTCCTACGTTTTTAACTTTTTTTTTCTTCTTTTCGTGTAGCTATCCCAACGCTCGCTTAGACAGACTGAACTCACATGCCTGTCTGCCTTTCATCGCGCTCTCTCCCAACCCCCCACCCCCTGCTCTCACAACTGCGGCACCGCTCGAAAGTGGCAAAAAATCAACGCCATCCTGGCTTAGCAACGTTGCCATTCTTAAGCCCAAAAAATATTCGAGTTATTCCCTTTCTACTCAAAAACAGCTACGGTACTTTCCGACCAAAAATTTCAAATTTATTAAAAATAAATATATAAGAAATAAAACTCATCAGCGTTTTAAAAGTACGATTGAAATTTTGGTGATTCCCCCCTCCCCTAAAAACACTGTACAACTTGTCCCTCTTCGCTGCAAGTGTAGAACGCTCGTTTTTAAGAGGCGTTTTTATTAGAATGTCTTTTTGCACCTTCAGTGGACAGGCTCACCGTCCAAAGAAAGGGTTCCCCTGCCGTACACTGAAATTTAATATCAATAATACGAATAATAAATAAATATGTAAAACAAATAATAAATAACGCACCCTGGAACACATCAACATCCATATATTTATCCCCCGCAATAACCCTGAGTGCACCAATTGTATTCTGCTGTGTCTGTACCGCAGTACTTTATTTCTCTTCCGAAAAACAGAAACGACCCGCGCACTACCGTGACTCACAATCGATCTCCAAACTATTTCCGTGTCCTCCCAGTTCAGAGGGACCTGCGAGTGTGTAGCAATAAAAACATTGAAAAATAACTGACAATAAGCAGGTTTGGCCCGTTCACCCCGTTGACCCTGGTGTCCCCAGCGACCCCAGTTCTCGCACCTGCCCCTGCCCCGTGTGCTCGTTGCTGGGTGGCAACTGCAGCATAACGGCATGCCCTGTTCTGCATTCTGTCAAGTCAAACACGTCTCCGCTCTGTATTATCTTCCCTGATGTCAGTAAAAAAGGGTTATAATTCATTCACGAACAAAAGTAACGATGCCTGGGAATTTGAGAACGCCCCCACACCCCCGCCCGTAACCGACCACTACAATGAAGTTGTTGTTGTTAAAATTGTGGGCGGCCTTCTCGAGCAATCGCCGCAACGCTCCCTGCGTGCAGTCACTTTACTCTGGCCTTTCGACGATATTTTACTCGCCAAAATACCGTTCACGAACATTGGCAAGAAAAAATTGGAACGGCCTCGTTCCAATTGTACCCTTCTCTTTCTTCCTACACCGGTACAATATCGCACGCAACACGCAACAAGCTCAACAGCGCACGATACAAAAACTATATAAAAAGTACCTTGCCGTGCCGCACGTAACTAGTCCACAACTGATTCACTTTTCAGTCACTGTACTGTTGTACATTCAGCTGCCATTCTGCGCCGATCTGCGCTGTCTTGGGCGTCGTTGAACAAAACGGCCTTCATCGGGTTTACGGACCTTCCGTACGCTGCGTACTGGTTTTAAAAGGGATACGCGTTAAGAGGCGGTTCCTGGTTGTCTTGAATGCAGCGATGGCGCACCCGCTGCGTCACAGAGAAAACCAAAACGAAATCCAACTACGCGTGACAACCAACAAACCGAAAAACGGAGCGGATATAAAACTATTCATATAATGTGGAGTGCAACCACAGAAGCGCTATTTCTAATTTTAACTATTTATGTAAAATTGAAATTACTCTGATCGTATCAGAAAAATATATAATTTATTTCACCTCATGCTTCCATTAACATCTGTACTTTCAATATTTTCATTTTTTTCAATATTATTATTATCCTGAATTAAAAATTTCAGAAAGATGAATGTTTCAACATATTTACGATGTGCGCAGTATTTAACATATTCAAAATCTTCAGTATTTTCAGTATTTCCAGTATTTCCACTGGACATTTCCAGTATTCTCAGCATGCTCAATATTTAAAGTATTTAAGTATATAAACTTGAATGAAATAAATTAAAAGTTGTAATAAATTTAATACAACCATTAAACCTTTTCTTAAATCTTGCACTTATTTCCAATGACATATTTTTTAAAAGCATGTAACAAATTTGCACTACCTCCTTTTCCTGTCATTTCCTTCGTTTTTCAGTCTAATATTGTCATTCTGATCTGAATTTGATTTACTTTTCACCATTATTTAATTGGTTTATATTGATTTTCATAAAATAGTTTGAAACCTTTTAATTATTTTCAAAAATTTAACATCATTTTGAAACCTGGCCAGTACTATTAACGATTTAAAGAAAATTTCATGAAAATCGATTTAACTTCATTAGTACTTCTGAATCAGGGACCTATTTGTGACGGAAAACATTGTGGTGCGACACACATACCTGGTTGGGTTGCTACCCGATCAAAGTCTCGCCCCCGTCTCTCTGGACACGTACACGTGTGCACAATGGGCGAAGCGCAGTGCACTACCGCGTCACGGACAGATGATCGAATGCCTTCACCTCATTTCTAATCACCCATCTTTTTCATACCTCCCTCCAGGAGACTCCGTTCGAATCCCTATCGCGTTCTAATTAGCTACGGTACGACGGGCTGATCGTCACACAGAAGAAATAAAACAGACCAGATCAGCGTAATAAGTGGGGTTTCTCAAAGTGACTAACTATTACAGTCCTGTTGTCAATTTAAAAGTTACGTTTTGATTCAATTTAACGATATCTAAAATAATCAGACAGCTAAATTAGTCGCAAATACGGTCCTAGTCAAAATAGAGAAAGCTAAATCCATCATAGTTTCGTGAAATTAGATTTGTATATTTTGGATTTTTTTGTTCTGATTTTGTTTTATTAAATCTTTTTATATATAATTGTTCGTCCGTTCTACAACCACTTTCTCATTATTACTAATACAATTTGATATTTGTATTTTCATTATTCATTCTACTATAGTTACATGTTGTATTTTTTGCGACTAAAAATATCCCAGAATTTATGTTATTATCATTTATTTCAAATTGTTTAACTTAACATAGTATTAACGTTTCCATTTTCTTTGCGTTTTCCTTTTTTCAATTTTTGAATAGTTTCATTTTTGTTCATTTCATTTTTTCTTGGTCATTATTTTCTATCTAAGATGATTATTTTTCTAAAATTATGTACCGTGTTATATTTTTTCAAAATTTATTGATTTTAAAATTATCAGTAATTTCGATTTCTCTTTTATTTTTCTTCCATCGATTAGTTTTTTTTTATTATTGGTCTTGATATTTAATTAAATTTATTTTGTCAAGATTGTGCGGAATACTGAATTTGTCTAAGAACAAGTCTATTCGTGCTGCAAATGAATAAATTTAGAGAAATACCCACTGTGCCTTTGCAATTAGTGGATTGCACGCATCGGAGGGAACAGTCAATCACTTACTTTTTTCTTCTCTCTTCTCTATTCGGCCCTGTATGTTTTTTACAACTTTACTAAATCCAATAGACAAGTTGGGTCGTACACCACTTGTTTTTCATCTGAATTGCAGCGTGTTGAGCGGCCAATGAAAAAATGCATCAACGGCGCGTGCTTGTACTGGACACTTGAACAGGCCTCAATCGGTGGGTTTTCGCCATTTCAATTGACTCAAATAAATAATCATTTACATAGTTTTTTTACATCGACGGATAGACCCGCTCTAATCGTATCGAAGTTGTTGCATAATTTCCCCCTCGTAATCCTCAGTTTTTATCCTGTCAATGTTTTTCCTCATCTAATGCAAGCGATGAAAGATGAGACATCTTAGTCTTTGAAAAGTGCAATTCTGTTTGCTGCTTGTTTGGTTAAGCGACCGGGGGAACGGTGTGGAGAGCGGACGCGCGGAAGTTGAACGCGTTTAACGTCACGGTCAGATACGGTGGGTTGATTATGGGAAGAGTTTTTTTCCTTCCTGACGTGCTCGTTTGGCCATTCTAGAGATGCAATACCTTAAAGCGCATGTTCACCTCAGCAACAATTAGTTCCATTGTATGAGAAAGACTCGAGTGGAGGTGGTACCTCCTGAACATGAGGGCGGACAACTCAGGGCAGGACGGTTGCCGTGTGGACCGATAAAGCTGCTTGACGTCTATAAGGTACCAATTGAAGAGCAGATAGGATAGGATAGGAAAGGGGTGCTTTGCATTGTGGTAGTGCATGCAATCCAAAGAACATGAGTGCCTCATAATGTGGTTTGCTATTTTCTCAATGTGCATTCAGTGGTGTGATTATTGAAGTGTTTTTTTTCGAGGTGACATAGCAAAGATACACGTGCTGGGGCACTAGGCTAGAAGGCTCTTGATGGCCTAAGCTTGATATGGTCCATGCTTGCAAATGTCCCCTGTGAGGTATCTGTGTGTACTGATGCAGTAACCCTTTACTGTAGAATTGTCGTAGTTCACTATATCAGCCCTTCTTGACACTCTTCGGAAGAGCCTCACGTTTTTCTCGGAATCATTCTCTTCACCATAACAACACACGCTGGGACCACCTTGTGTGAACCACCCAAAAATGCATTACAGTACCTTAAATTTAACGAAAAACAGTGATTTCATGCGTGTACATATTGCATAGCAGGCGAAACGCCAAAAGTACTCCATATGCATATTCCGAACGATCAAAAACGTTTCTTTCTGCGCAACTATGCTCACGGCGACCCTTTCGAGGCAACTGTTTTGTTGGCAATTGCATTGTAGGTGTAGACAATGGCATTGAGGTGCTATGAGCCTATGCTGCGCGAGGCTCTGCTTTGCCTCAAACTGTTGAGGCAGCACTGTACAGTAACACTGTACAGTACACTGTCTAGAACTGTACATCTTGTATTTCAAGTGCATTTACTGTAAGCTGGTTGTTTTACAGTACGGTGATGCCGACCCAAGGTCCGCTGGTTGCGCGGGTAGGTTGTCTCCACCTTCGGAAGTAGGATTAATAAGGAAAGACAAGAAGAGCGATGTTAGCGTCCTTTAATGCACTGCGATGGTCAGCTGCAGCAATGTTTATTTATCCAATTCTGGTTCTCCATCCCAAATTTCAAGCCCCAAACTGCTTTTTCCTACATCCCTTCCATTTCTACATTTTGACCGGATTCAGACCTCTAGGAAATGTGGGTTCACAAGTGAGAATATAGTATTTGCCGCAGTGCATGTTTTAACCCCATTTTTACGATAATCCAGATTTCGTAAATTTGGAAATCCAAACGCCTGTCTCATTTCCTCAGAAAATTGTATTGTAAGAAGATATTTAAGATAGCTACACGGCAGAAAAGAATAAAAAACTGAAAATCAGTTCATTAATGTACCAAAAAACTCTTACGCAGCTCAGATGAGGGGTAAAGCAGCATGTAAGCGTGTACGAGATTGATAGTCGTTACATAGATGAAAAATGATAAAAAGGGATGGCAAAAGGTCTTGTCTCGTGTAGAGAGTGTCCTGGG
>JAVCKV010109594.1:0-17034 GCA_032274145.1 Herpochondria borealis | reverse complement strand
TTCATTGCGCTTCTCCTGCACTCTCATCAATGCTTCCAAATCTTTCACTGAAGATCTTTCCTCATCGATTACTTTTTGCATGTTCGCTGCAACTGGCTTTATTTCAGATAATTTAGCTTTCAGTTCATCTCTAGATTTTTCAAGATTCCCATTACTAATCCACCCGAAAACACAATAAACAAATAATCCGACTACAATGCCACCGGCACCAATCACCAGTTTAGACTTCCGCTTGTTAAGATCATCTTCTTTCTGAACAGACGCCGGAACCAACCCCAGTTTAATTGGAGCCTTATCTGTTCGCCTTGCTGCCAAACCAACTAATTCACCCATCAAGTGAGCTTCCTGAGCAAGTTCGTCTAAATCCATTTTCTTGTCGACTACGACACCACGGAGCGGATTAAAAAACTCCACCGGAAGTCTCAACTTTTCCTGTAGGAAATTCGTAATCTTCGGCAAATTCGATCCACCACCGGCCAGAAAAACTCGAGTAGGAGCTGAGCCACCCTGCTGACTTCGATAGAAATTTGTGGTCCTTGAAATCTCTGCAGGCATGCGATTCAAGGATGTCCTGATACATGTTGCGAGAGCTGCTGTGAGCTCATCTAGCTTAGAAGTATGGCGCGTGTCCAGTGCAACCATCCCATTCGTTTTCTTCTGCTTCTCAGCCTCCAAGAACGGAACGTTGTATTCCTTCGCTATAGCCGTAGTTACAGTTGCACCACCAATAGCCACACTTCTCGAAAACACACGTTTTCCATCGATGTAAATGACATTACTGGTCTTTGCTCCAACATCAAGTAGCATACACGGCTCATCGACATCGGGATAACTGAGTTTAAAAGCGTTATACAGTGCCATTGGAGAAGGGTCTACTTCTGTAGTATACATCCCAGCACCCTCAACCGCATCCTGAATATCATCCAAGACACGAGACTTGATCGCTGCTATGACAACCTCTTTTTCTCCATTGACCTCGGCAATTTCCTGCCAATCCCACTTTACCTCATCAAGAGAAAACGGAATATTCTGTTGAGCCTCGGCAGCTACAAGCTCGGAGGTATCCACGCCATCAAGGTCAGGCAGTTTCACAAAACGCATAAACACAGATTGGCCTGATACGGCGTAGCTCACACGATTCTTAACATTCAATTGCTGGGCTAATTCCAGAACCGCCATTTTTATCTGGGCATTCCGGGAACTTGCTGCAGCAGGGTCCGCCAAAATCTCAGTGCTCTTATAATCTGTAAGAACCAGCTGATTTTTGACGTTTTTAAAGCGTGCCATTCCTACACGCTGGGCACCGATATTCAGCACCACGATTACTTTCTTATCCGCCATATGTGTAATATTTGATTACGTCCAAATCTTTTCCTTACTCACCATTTCCAGAAGGAGCTGAAGCTTGCCCCCCCTCTTTACTCTCGACTTCGGCATACCTATCCCACCACATGAACTTGAACGGTGTTTCGCTCTTGTCATGCAGTTGCACGCTACTGGAGGCAGAAAGATCAGGATCATTCCAGAAAGGTTTTCCATCCTTTGTCTTCTTATCATTGGAAGTGAATACCGCTTTAAGCTTTCCATTAAAATAAATTTCACCACCTATCCCCCAAAAAATCCCTTTATCTGCTCTATCTTTCCCACCTGAAAGCCTTCTTACTCCACTTGGGGAAATATAAACTGATGTGTAAACATCCTCACTAAAAGGAATGTTCACATGTGTAACTTCTTTCTTAAGTCGGATGTATTTTTTTCTATCTGAATTAGGGTCTCTTGCTACCACAAACCACTTTACAGTGAGCTTAGGCAAAGTTTTATCCTTTGGTATTTTAGGTAAAGCAGCCTTAAGCTTAAATTTCACCTCCACCTCAAGCCAGTCTTTTTGATTCCACTTTTTGACCTTCGTGTTCGCTGAGAAATCTGGTGATCTCAAACTTTCAAATTCAGGTTTATCAACCTCAATTTTGACATCCGTTATCTCCTGGGCACAAAGCGAGCCAATAGAAGCTGCTAACACTGTCCCTGATAGCACTATCTTAAATGAATTCATAGTCTGTAGTGTAGTATGTGAGTAGATCGTTATAGGTTAACCTAACGAATCAACGTTGAGTTTGGCCAGAAGAAACGTTAATAATTTAAATGTTTTACATTGTAAACGTTAGGTTCTGCAATTCTTCAACACATCTCTGGGTCGCTCCATCGTGCTTTGAAAGCACCCGAATAGCTTTTTCACACATCAATCCTGCCTTTTCTTCACTCTCAAAAATAGTCTCTAAAACATTCGGGATAGCAGACATCTCATCAAGCTGCCATATCGCTTTTTCCGCAACCATGACAGATACCAATGGCTCGAAATTATCCATCCTCGGACCGACAATCAACGGAACTCCAGCAGCAACTGCTTCCGTCGGATTTTGACCTCCTTTTGCCAGCCATGATTTACCAATAATCGCAACATCTGCATGGGCGGTCCAATCTCTCAGCTCTCCGGTAGAATCCACAATTAGACACATACTGCCTTTCTTGGCGATCAAATCCATAGAACTCTCAACAATTCTACTTCTTAAAATCGCAGAATATCCAACAGCTTCGACATCTTGCAACACTTCCATCCTCCGCTCCATATGTCTTGGCACCAATACCAAAAAAAACTTTTCTGAAAGTGGTTTCAGCTCTTCTGCAACTCGCTTCTCCTCTCCTGCAAATGAGCTCATGAGCATCACAATTTTTCTCCCACCAGAGTAATATCTTAGTATCTCATCAAATTGACTACGCTTGGTAGGTCTCTCCGAGCCTGTGTGATCAAATTTAACACTCCCTGTATGCTCAAGTACCGACGTTGACAGTCCAATACTACTCCAACGCTTCACATCTACTTTCTCCTGTACTAAAACTTTTGAAATCATCGCAAATAAAGGCTCTACCAGCCAACGAAGTTTTGCGTATCTTTTTTCAGATCTAGGAGAAAGCCGAGCATTTGCCACAGCCACAGGAATTCTCATTTTGCGGCAGGTATTCAGCAGATTTGGCCACATCTCAGATTCAATTAACACCACCGACTTAGGCTCTAACTTACGCATAACCTTCCCCACTATCCATGGAAAATCAACTGGACTATATATAACCTCCACTCCCTTCGGAGCATTTGCTATCGCCATCGCATGCCCTGTAGCGGTAGTCGGCACCAGAACAAACCTCTCATCAGGATACATTTCCAACCACTTACGGATCAACTTCAATGCTATGAAATTCTCTCCCACACTCACCGCGTGCACGTACACACAACCCTTACTATCCTTACCGACTCCCTCGTCAAACACACCGAGTCGCTGCATCAACCCCGTCCCGAACCCTCCACGACGGTACATTTTTAATACCCAAGCCGGGAAGGCCAATAAAAAAACAAACGGCAATAGCAGATTGTAAGTAATAAGCAATACCCTTCGCCCCATCACTTCTCGTCTTTTTGGTAAACTGTAATCCCGCAGCTTCCATAATTTCGCTCCGCCACTATCGACCAGCCTGCCGGAGCTGGGAACACTTTCCCTGCTGGAGCTTCCGCCACAAAATATCCTTGAACCTTGAGCAGTCTTCTCAAATCACCAGCAAAAAGCTTTTCCACAAAATCCACATCACCCAGTTTTTTCGTATAAGGAGGGTCTGCAAATACAACATCCACCGAAGCATCTCCCACAAAAGCTAATTGAGTGGCATCACACTGCTTAACACTTCCCCCACTTAAGCTCAGTTCTTCAAGGTTCTCCTTGATCACTTGCACACTCCGCCTGTCTTGATCCAAAAATAAACACGAACTAGCCCCCCTGCTCAAGGCCTCCAGCCCCAGAGCTCCGGAACCCGCAAATAAATCAAGGCAAGTAGCACCCTTTACTACATCACTCAACATAGAGAATAACGCCTCACGCGTCCTATCTGTGGTCGGTCTCGCCACAGATTTAGGCACCTTAACAGGTCGCCTTCTCGCACTTCCAGCTATGATTCTCATCTCAAAAACCAATATTCATATCAAATCACCAGCTACCTAGCCGACACTATGCCACCTCGGCACTATCCACGTCTGCGCGCAGATTCTCAATAATAAAACTTTGCCGGTCTGGAGTGTTCTTACCCATGTAAAAAGCCAGCATGTCCTTTACGCTCTTTCCCTCTTCATAAATCACAGGATCCAACCGCATATCCTCACCAATCATAAAAGCAAATTCATCTGGGGAAATCTCCCCAAGACCTTTGAATCTAGTGATTTCTGCAGCCTTGCCACATTTTTTCATCGCCTTCACGCGCTCATTGTCATCGTAACAATAAAACGTTTGCTTTTTATTCCTTACACGGAACAAGGGAGTCTGGAGAATATACACATGCCCGTCACGCACCAGCTCTGGGAAAAATTGCAGGAAAAAAGTCAGCAGCAGCAGCCTGATATGCATCCCATCCACATCAGCATCCGTTGCAACCACTACTCTACCATATCTCAACCCATCTATATCATCCTCGATATTAAGAGCGTGCTGTAACAAGTTAAATTCCTCGTTCTCATACACCACTTTACGCGTCAGACCATAAGAATTCAACGGTTTCCCTCTTAACGAAAACACCGCTTGAGTCTCAACATCACGGCTTTTTGTGATCGAACCACTTGCTGAATCTCCCTCTGTTATGAAAATAGTAGATTCGTCTTTACGTTTATGCTTCGTATTCAAATGTACTCTGCAATCACGCAATTTTTTATTGTGCACCTTAGCCTTACGTGCACGTTCACGAGCCATTTTCTTAATTCCCTTCAAGGCCGTACGCTCTCTCTCTGCCGCCTGGATTCTTTTCTGGATAGCCTCCGCCACATTCTTATGACGATGCAAATAATTGTCTAAGTGCTCCTTCAGGAAGTTCAACATAAACGTTCGCACCGTTTCCCCCTCTGGAGATACCGTCGCACTCCCCAGCTTAGTCTTTGTCTGACTCTCGAACACAGGTTCCTCGACCCTAATACTCACCGCAGCCTCAATCCCTGCTCGAATATCCGATGGATCATAGTTTTTCTTGAAAAAATCACGCAAAACCTTCACTACAGCTTCTCGAAACGCCCCCAAATGCGTGCCCCCTTGAGTCGTATGCTGGCCATTCACAAACGTATAATAGTTCTCCGAACTCCCTACTTTATGTGAAAACGAAATCTCTAAATCTTGGCCTATCAAATGCACTGGAGCATACAAGGGTTCGTCCTCCATTTCTTCCTTCAATAAATCTAACAAACCATCCTTAGATTTAAATTTCTTGCCATTGAAAACAACAATCAATCCAGGATTCAAGAAAGCATAGTAGCGGCACATTTTTTCTACAAAACGTTCACGAAATCGCGTTCTCTTCGGGATAATTTCCTTATCTACCTCTAAGGCCAATCGCGTCCCGTTCACCACAGCATCCTTGCGAGCACGCTTCATCTCGTGAACTACATTACCCTGAGAAAATTCAATCGCCTTCGTTTGGCCATCACGCCACGCTTGAATCTCAAAAAAACCGGCCAAGGCATTCACAGCCTTGATACCAACTCCATTCAAACCAACCGATTTTTTAAATGCCTCCGAATCATATTTCGCACCCGTATTGATCTTCGCTGCACAATCCATCAGCTTACCCAGAGGAATACCTCGTCCAAAATCTCGCACAATGCATCGCCCCTCGTCATCGATATTTACGTGAATTTCTTTACCAAAGCCCATCACGTATTCATCAATGGAATTATCCATCGCCTCCTTCAGCAAGATGTAAATTCCATCATCAGCCGAAGAACCGTCGCCAAGTTTACCAATATACATACCTGGACGCAGGCGGATATGCTCCTTCCAGTCCAAACTCTTAATATCGTCTTCAGTATATTTTGCCATAGCTCGCCTTGCTTTTCACACTCAGAGCCGCCATCTCCAACCGAATACCTTACGATTAAATAGCCAGCTCAACATGCTTAAGATTACTTAAATACCCACCCTTGGCAACAGAATAGATCTAACAAGTTCAAGTTCACCGAAATATTCAGTGGACGAATCCATTGCCACCGTCTAAAACCCTCTGCGTGTCCGGGCCATCCGCAACTCGTCTACCTCGCATCCTAATCTTCACCGCTTCTTTTGGCGAGGGACACAACACTGCCGCTAAAAACCTGGCCAAAGCCCTTTCAGGAAAGGCAGAAGTCCGGATAGCTGATCCCTGCTACGAATCTCAACCACGATTCAACGATCAGCTCAGCAAGGGCTATCAACTCGTTATCACACACACACCCAATTTCTGGGCAGCCCTCTATTACGGAACTGATTTCATAAACCTCAACAAACCATCAAAGATCCTAACTCGCAAGCCCGAGGAGACCACTTTTAAGCATATAGAAGAATTCAAACCTGACGCCATCGTCAGTACTTACCCACTCTATCCATACTACATCAAGAGGAGTTTTCGCAAGTTACCACCTGTCCCGATGTTCACCATTATCACAGATTCTATTAAAATAAATAGAACCTGGACCGCAGCACCAACCGATCATTTTCTTGTAACGGACGACTTCACCAAGGCAATTCTCCAGAAAAACAAGATCGTGGCTGACCAGATCGAGTCTTCAGGCTTTCCCGTCAATCCAGTTTTCGCAAAGCAAGAAACCCTATCGCCAGACGACTCCTGTGACCCCTTCAAAATTCTCTATTTTGCCACCGGCCAAAAGCCTCAAATCCGCCGTAACATGCGGGCATTACTGCAGGACGAAAATTCCAACATTGAACTCACCGTCGTCCTAGGAAAAAATGTCCGTAAACTCTATAGTAGAGCACTCGAAGTAAAATCCGAGTTCCCCAGCAAAGTTAAGATCAAAGGCTGGACCCGCAAAGTTCCTCAACTCATGGCAAGCCACCACCTCGTCGTAGGAAAAGCCGGTGGTGCAACTTCACACGAAGCCATCTCAGCCGGTATCCCTATGCTCATACACTATCTCCTGCCAGGTCAAGAAGAAGGGAATCTGAAATTGCTCAAGCGGATAAACGGAGGAGACCTCGCATCTAGCCCCGATGCACTTCGCCAAAAAGTCACTGAGCTACTCGAAGACAACGCAGCCCTCTGGCGAGAAATGAAACGCAATCTTCTCAAACACAGAAAGCCTGACGGAGCAGCCAATTGCGCTCGGTTCATTCTAGATCAACTTCATGAAAACAACACTCTTTGACATTGGTAACGTCCTACTCGCTTTCGACTTCGCACCAGCTCTAGATTCTCTAAAAGGCCCTAATGCCTTACCAGACGCCTACCAACAAATCATCGCTCGCAAAGACATCTTCGAGGCAGGGAAAGAAGAAAAGTCCGACTACATCGCTTGGGCATCAGACTTACTAGATTTTCACGGCAGCCAAGAAGTATTTGAAAACGCCTGGTCTAGTATCTTCACTCCCATCAAACCTATGTGGGAACTCGCTGCAAAACTCAAACAAACCGGCCATCGGCTCATCCTATTCTCCAACACTAACTGTATCCACGCCCCTTATTGCCTCGGCACTTATCCTATCTTCGAACTCTTCGACGGAGCAGTTTTCTCCCACGAGATCGGAGCCATCAAACCTGACGACGCTTTCTACGAACGTGCTATCGAAAAATACGATCTCATTCCAGAAGACACCTACTACTTCGACGACCTCCCTGCTAACATTGAAACCGGCCGCAAATTCGGTTTTACCTCCTTCCTCTACAATCTCGATGAACATGAAGCCTTCGAGATCGAACTAAATCCCAAACTAGACTGCCTATAAAAAATCACCTAAAAATGAATGCCTGCATCTCTTAACTAAACAATGCAGGCTCCGTCACCCTCTTCTGGTAATGCTTTTCTGGCCATCTTAAGGCCATTTCTAATGACTCGCTCGATGCCCCCAAGTGCACAGTTGCCTTTTTATCGTCTAGCGAAAAACAAGTCGTAATAACGTAATGCCACATCCCTGAGATTTTAATCACATCTCCAGAATGCGGCAGCTCTAACAAATCATGAGTAGTCAGCTCCTGTGGGCTATAACCACTACAAAAATCCCCCTCGAATACCAATTTTACAATTTCCATAGATCTAGCATTAAACCAAAGTCAAACACATGCTTCAAGAAGTATCGAACAACACTTACATAAAATCTTCAACAAACCTAATACCTCTCTGCTCAAAACATTACACAATTCAGCACTCAAACACCTGAACTATCTATATCTCAAACAACTTTTTCACACTCGCCCTCTTGAGCTGAAGCTCACGCCACTCATTCGTCAATCTTGACGCCTCTATCACCCCACATCCAGCGGGTAAAACCACATCCTCTCCATTCCAATGCATTCCCCGTATACATACAACAGAGTGAAACTCTCCTCCGTCAAACACACCCATTGGAGCCCCGAAATGTAAAGGGCACCCTAACCTTTCTCGCCATCCCAGAAGATCCCCCATCGATGTCCTTGTTCTTGGCAACGGTCCAAGAGCAGGTGTCGGATGTAGTCTTTTAATCAGTGAGTCAACCGAGGTTGCATCATACAAGCCTACAAACATCGGTGTATGAAAATGCACCAAAGAATTTAGCTCCATGATAGTCCTAGCTTCAGGTTGCACCATTCCAATCTCATTCAGCTTCGAAATCAAAGTCTGCACCACAAATTCATGCTCTCGGATTTCCTTCTCATCCACAGAAAACACTTCTTTCTCCTCGATCGAGGCCGTCCCAGCCAATGCCATCGTTCTCAATCTACCCTTTTCATAGGAAAATAATACCTCAGGTGTTAGTCCACAAAAACCCTTTCCTTCAAGGCACCAAGCATACCCATTCAATACTGGATGCACATCAGAGCCAAAAATCAATTCACTCAGGTCTCCTGAAACTAACTTCCCTCTTTCTACGACGACAGGCACGGATTTTTGAATTTCTCCTCGTCCGATAGATCCGTTAACCTCGGAAAATACTTGGGCGAACGAAGCCAGTTCAGGCTCCACCCATCGGCACTCTGCCCTCTCAATCTGCTCCTGTGCTCCATCTGTAAGTCTATCCAAATACTCCACATGATTCGGAATTTTCCACGGTTTGGCGTCAGAAAGAGCAAAATCATTCACATAAAACGCTGTCCCCTCTCCTGAATACCTTTCAGCTTCAACAAAAGGTCCATACCCAAGAACATAACGCCCTCTGGTATTCTTCATCAAAGCGTAGTCTCCACGCCTCTCGCTCATGACTCTTTCTTCTTGTCTCGCTTATCATACTCCACTCTGTCATCCCGAACGTTACCTCCCCACTTCGCTCCAAAAACAATAAAGGCAATTCCAATCGCAATCATAAACGTCGACAAAAACTGACCACGTGTCATTCCCAAAAGCATCGTATCTCCTAACTCTGGCTGCCTATAGCCTTCACAGAAAATCCTCCCACAAGCATACAACACAAAGAAAAGCCCCGTAAGAATTCCGTGCTTTAACTTAGGAAAAAGTATCCGCAAAGTGAACAATACAGCAAACAACAAAGCCCCTTCAAAAAACGCCTCATACAACTGTGAAGGATGCCTCACCAAAAGATGCTCACCTGCAATTTCACGTAATTCTTCGTTGTCTCTGAATTTCTCCAACAATCCTTCACGATTCATTTCAAAGTAATACCCCTGCTCGCTGGAAACCTTAGTTATCAAAGATTTCGCCAAGCTAGGATCTTCAGCCAACAATTTATGTGCGAGTTCTGTGCGTTCTTTAAACTCAGGAACACTGCCATCCCAGAATGCTGAAGGAAATTTCATGCCCCACGAAGCTTCAGTGATCCTTCCATAAAGCTCTCCATTGATAAAATTCGCTAATCTTCCAAACATGAGGCCCAACGGAGCCACCACGCACAATCCGTCACCCAGCCCAGTCCAGCTCACTCGAGCTCTCTTCATGTAAACAAAAGTAAACACCATCAAACCAAGAATACCACCGTGACTAGCCATTCCGCCTTCCCAGACCTTGAGTGGCATCAACGGGTCCTCAGTTAGCCAGCCCCAGCCATGCTCAGGGATATGGTAAAAGAAAATGTGCCCCAAACGTCCCCCAATAAACACTCCAAAGAAAGCTGCAGCTGCGATAAAGTCTGCAGCCATTACTCCAGGGAGCACCCACAACTTTTTATTCCCTAAATATTTCAACAGCAAAAAGCCAACTACAAAAGCAGCTAAATACGCCAATCCATACCAGCGCAACTTGATCGACTCAGTCAGCTCAATCAGTACAGGGTTAATATCGTGAATATAATTCGCTAGCACGTCTGAAAGAGACACCATTCAGTGCCCTTGGTCAATAGCATTTGGCTCAACTGATCCGACACAAACAAAAAAGCTTCACCAGATAGTTTCCAGCGAAGCTTTGAGAAAAATATAAGCCAAATATTAGTCGAGTAGCTCAGGCCAATCTTCCGTGTGGAAAAACTCACCTTCAGGCTTGTCAAGACGCTCATAGGTGTGAGCTCCGAAGAAGTCACGCTGAGCTTGTAATAAGTTCGCTGGTAAACGCTCCGCTCGGTAAGCGTCATAGTAACTAAGAGAACCACCGAATGAAGGTACCGGAATACCATTCACAGCTGCAAGAGCCACTACTTCACGCCAATCCTGTTGCCCAGAGTTGAGAATTTCAGTAAAGAACGGAGCTAGCATAAGATTCGTTAAATTCGAATCACCTTCATAAGCCTCAGTGATACGATTGAGGAACTGTGCACGGATGATACATCCACCTCTCCAAATACGAGCGATCGCACCAAGATCAAGATCCCAACCTTGGTCTCTGCCAACCTTCGAAATAAGGTCAAGCCCCTGTGCATAAGAAACGATCTTAGAAGCATATAGTGCATTGCGCACCTTTTGTACAAGATCTGCCTTGCTCATTCCCTGAAGTTCGAAGCTCCAGTTGTCAGGTCCCTGGAGAATCCCTGAAGCTACCTTGCGCTGATCGCGAAGTGAAGAAATGATACGAGCTTCGACAGAACCCGCAATCGTTGAGAATGGAACAGCCTGCTCAACTGAACCCATTACTGTCCAACGACCTGTGCCTTTTTGCCCAGCTTTATCAACAATCACATCAACGATATGTTTACCTGTCTCAGGATCAATTTGTTTGAAAATGTTTGCAGTAATTTCGATAAGGAATGACTCTAGATCACCCGCATTCCACTCAGCGAAGATATCCGCAAGTTCCTCATTAGTGAAGCCAGCAGCCTTGAAAATGTTGTATGCCTCACAAATGAGCTGCATATCACCATATTCGATACCATTGTGCACCATTTTCACAAAGTGACCTGCACCACCTTCGCCAATATGTGTCACACAAGGGATACCGTCTACCTTGGCTGAAATTGCCTCAAAAATTGGCTGCATCACTTCCCATGTGCTCGAAGGACCGCCTGGCATAATGGAAGGCCCTTTAAGAGCTCCTTCTTCACCACCGGAAACACCTGCTCCGATAAAGCGGAAACCCTTTTCCGAGAGATATTTTTCACGGCGAACCGTGTCTGTATAAAGAGTATTACCACCATCGATAATGATGTCACCTTCGTCCAGAAAAGGAATAAGAGATTCGATAACAGCATCGACCGGGCCGCCTGCCTTTACCATAATCTGAATTTTACGAGGCGAAGCTAAACTGCCCACAAATTCTTCAATAGTCGCACTACCAACTAAATTCTTTCCTTCATTCTCTGCAATAAACTCCTCTGTAACTGAGGTAGTACGATTATACACAGAAACTTGAAAACCTCTGCTCTCTACATTGAGAACAAGATTTTGCCCCATCACAGCAAGACCAATTAATCCGAAATCACTTTTACTCATAATCTTTAACGCGGTGTATTTTCTCCGCTGGAGGTAGTATCTACTTATCAGGAACCCATGCAATGAATTCTTGCGGCATAAATATTAAAGACCTTGAACAACCTATTTATATTTTTCAGCAATTCGCTTTGAATTTTATAGGGTTTCTGACAGTCTCATAGACGAACAAACTGTAAAAATTAGCATCCAATCTCCCAAACAGAGCTTCTTGCTTCCCTTAAAGTTACATGAAATTACGCCGATTTATTCACAAATTACGCATGTTTCTGACGATCACATTTATCGTCAGTCTCGTAGCCGTCGGCGGCATACTCACCTACCTCCACAACGTCGGCCTACCTGATTTTGCCAAGCACAAGCTCGTAGCCTACCTCAAAGAAAAAAACATTGTCCTCGAGTTTGATACCCTCAAATACAAACTCAACAAGGGGCTGGTCGCAGAAAACATCAAGCTCTTTAAGACAGAGGAATCTGACACGCCTCTCCTCCAAGCCGAAGAACTCATCATCAACATCGACAAAACCAAATTACTCAGAAATGTCGTCGAGCTCGACTCAGTCGATATCAGCCAAGGATCGGCATCATTCGACATCGCACCAGACATCCCAGATTCACCAGATGTAGCAATCTCCAACATCAATGGCAGTTTCTCCGTCTCTAACAAACAACATATAGAATCAGTCAAAGGAATAAGTCTCGACTTTAACGGAATTCGACTCGTCCTAAAAGGCAGAGCCTGGTCCACTCCCAGTAAGAAAAAGCAAAAAAAAGCAACACTAGAGCAGCAACGTGACAGAGTAGCACAATATCAGCAAATAAAACAACACCTAGACAAGCTATCTTGGGAGTCTGAAACGCCACCTACCGTCACCATCGAAGCGGATGGCGACATTGGCAAATTATCAGAGCTGGAACTAAATTTTTCAGCAATCGCCAGTGACCTAACTTACAATGAAGCAACGATCAAAAACCTCAACGTCGCCGGCGAACTAAACCGTCTTCTGCTCACCTTGGAGAACTTCACTTTCGACGATCATGTCGGTGATTTCTCCGCCCACGCCAACCTCTCTATAGCAAATCACAAAGGTAGCTTCTCAATCGATAGCTCTATCGACTTTAAAAATTTCATCAACAAAACCACCCACTCCGAATTCGCAAAAGAAATCACTTTCGGTGGGAAAAATAACATCGTAGCTAAAGGAGAACTTATCCTACCACACACCACCAGAAACGGCATCAAGAAAAAGTTCAAAGCCAAGCTCATTGGTAAAGCCGAATGTCGCCAAATCAGCTACCTCAAGGCAAACTTCGATTATTTAGGCACTCAGTTCAGCTGGAAAGATGGCTCCATTTTCCTAGACAAACTCCAAGCCTATCATAACGACAGTGAATTCAATGGACGCCTTCTCATGACTAAGGAAGAAATCAAGTTCAGCTCAAATTCCTCACTACCTCCACAATTTTTCCTTCCCTTTCTCAAAGGTAGAGGCCTTGACCGCACACTGGCACAAGTAGAATGCGACGACAACGCTATCTTCAACATCTCTGCCAGCGGCACTATCAACCGCAACGACATAACAGACTGGCGAGCAGAAGGAGACATCTATATAGGCAATATATGCTACCGAGACACCAAGATCGTCGACGCCAGCGTGAACTTCGAACTAAGCCCACAAATGGCTACCTACTCAGACGCCTCAATCAACTTCGACCACTCTGACTGGCATAAGTTTAAAAAATTTGGGGGTGATTCTGATGGTTACGCCAAAGCGAAAAAAATCGAAATCACCAAAGACAACGAGACAGGCTTCACCAATATCTCCCTCAACGGACTCGAGAGCAAAGTCTGGGCCACCCCAGTTATCAAACTCTTCGACATGAAAGCATACAAGGAATTCAACAACTTTTTCCTCGAAGCACCAATCACCATTGCCAAGTCAAACCTGAACTTTCGCTTTAACCGCAACCTCCCTACACCAACATTTCACACCACAGGCTCTGTAAACCTGAAACATTCCAAAATGTCCGGTTACGAACTGCACGATACACTATTCGATCTAGACATCACACGTGGCAATACCGTAATTCGTAACATAGCTACCACCATCGACTACAGCCCCTACGTAAGAGAAAAAAAACTTGATAAACCAACAGACGGCAAACTCAACATCGACTATGTCAAAATCAACCTTGATATCGACTCCGACAGAGACCAACTCATTCTCCTGAGCGGCATCAGCGGAAAGCTTTGGCCAGCACCCGTCACAGCACTCTTCGCCCCAAAAACCGCCAAAACCATAGAACCTCTGGAATTCACTACGCCGGTAACATCAAAAAAATCAAACGTCGTCGTGATAGCAAATGGCAAAGACGTCTCAACCATTCTAAATCTCGATATTCCAGAAATGGAATATAACAATGTCCGTCTATATGACAGCAGTTCCACACTCACCATAGAAAAGAACTTTACGCTCTTCGAAAACCTCAAGATAGCACTAGATTACACCAACTACCCAAAATTCAAAAAATTTGGAGGGCCAAAGACTACAGTTGCTGAAGCCGTATCAGTAGTTCACTTTGGCGACAAAATCACTATTTCCGGGCTAAAAGGAAGCATTTGGCCAGGATACGTAGCTTCGGCATTCGCACCAGATTCAGCAAAAAAAATCGATGACCTCAACTTCACCAGCCCTATCAAAAGTACCAATTCCGAACTTTTAATCCAATCAGGTAAAAACAGCTTAGTTCAAGCAAACCTCGTTCTCGAAAAATTCTCATATAACGGCATTCCCATCAAAAACGCAAAAGGTCAAATCAACCTGACAGACAAAAATGGCACGCTCTCTGACCTTACCGCCAGCATCGACAACACTAATTACAAAATGCGTAGAGAGCTGGGTGGCCCCACCTCAAGCGTTGTAAAAGCCAAGCTCGTCAACTTCGACTTTGACAAAAACCTCGTTAAACTTACTGGAATCAGCGGAAATTTTTACCCAGGAAGAGCAGTGGCACTCTTCTCCAAGGACGCAGCTAAAGAAATTGACGACTTCCGCCATACAACTCCACCCTTCACTTCGACATCTGGAGTCTTCGATCTAAGTGAAAAACCAAAACTCACCAACCTATCCACCAAACTCTTCGCCAAAGGGTTCCGCTACAACTTTCTCGACAAAGATGTCAAAGGAACTTCCGCATATAGCTTAATAAAAACTTATTCGCGTTCAGTCCACTTCACAGATATAAAGCTAGAATTACTCAATAGCAAAAAATACAAACACGAAACTCGTAAAAACCAAGACGTTTATCCTGTCAGTGGCATTTTCAAACTCAATTTCGCAGCCAACACACCAACCTACTCCGGTAGTCTTGCGATCAATAATTTGTCGATCGCAGCCCTTGCTAAAACTTATAAATTCGAAGACTTCAACAAAGGCACTTTCTCAACCATGCTCAGCTTTACAGGAGCCGGTTCAAACGTAAAAAATCTAAATAGCACGAAAATTAACACCTTTCAAATCCGAAAGTCCAATCTAGCCAGTATCCCATGGCTCGGGCCGTTTTCCAGATTCCTAGGTGGAGCCGGTAGCATTATCCGAAACGAACGCCTTGGCTATTCGCTCATTCAGGACGCGACAGGCTCCTACTCCATAAAAAATGGAATTCTAAATTTACATAGCATGACGGCCAGTTCCAGCAGTATATCGCTGTCAGGCAAAGGCAGCTATAACATGAATAGCGAAAGAGTCGACATGCGCATCAAGGTCAGTGGTCTCAATCGCCTCCCGATTCTACTCAAACCTTTACTCATACTCTTCAGAGATTTCCCCATAGTTAAGGGTGCAGTCAGCTATAAAATATACGGAGATCTCGACAAACTTAAAATCAGGCCCGACCTGTAAAGTCTTGAAAAAGAAGCAGCGAAAAATCCAGCCTTGATCCTCTCTTATTTCTAGTTATCAATGCTTTCAACTATGAGCAAAGCAGTAGTATTATTCTCCGGCCAAGGAGCACAGTCAGTAGGAATGGGTAAAGATCTCGTCGCACAATACCCCACGGCACAGGCACTCTTCGAAAAGGCAGACGCAGCCCTCGGTTTCTCGCTCAGCGACATCATGTTCAATGGTCCCGATGAAGACCTCACAAAAACATCACGCTGTCAACCAGCTCTTTATCTTCATGGCCTAACCTGCCTAGCTCTTCTTAAAGAACGCCTACCTACATTTGAAGCCACTGCGGCAGCAGGGCTTTCCCTAGGTGAGTTCACGGCACACGCGGCTGCGGGCACATTCAGCTTCGAAGACGGTCTCAACATCGTCATGCAACGAGGTCAATTCATGGAAGAAGCTTGCGACACCACTGAAGGTTCAATGGCAGCCATGATAGGAGGTAAACCTGAAGATGTGGAAGCGCTAGCCTCAGAATCTAACGTAGATGTAGCCAATTTCAACGCCCCGGGACAGATCGTTCTTTCCGGGACAGTCTCTGGAATCGACACGGCCGTTTCAAACGCCAAATCAAAAGGTATCAAAATTGCTAAAAAACTCGACGTGGCAGGTGCTTACCATTCTCGCCTCATGCAAACTGCTCAAGACAAACTAGCAGCAGTCCTTGTAAACTGCGAAGTTAATATCCCTACCATTCCGGTAATCTGCAACTTCGAGGCCCGCCAAGTCAAAAGCTCAGAGGAAATCAAGGCTACCCTAGAAAAGCAAGTCACAGGCTCTGTCCGCTGGACCGAGTCCATGCAAAAACTTATCGCCGAGGGGCACACCAAGTTCATAGAGCTCGGCCCCGGAGGAGTTCTCGCGGGCCTTATGAAACGCATCGATAGGTCAGTCCAGGTCATCTCGATCACTGACGCAGCATCACTAGATGCTGCGGTAGAAGCACTTAGCGAATAAACTAAAAAAAAACAAAAGTTTACCAAAAAATACCTTGCAAAGATACGACTTTTTACTAAAGTCCGCCCGCCGCACGGCAATAGCCGTAAAGCATCGTAAGTGGGGTGGTAGCTCAATTGGTTAGAGCACCGGCCTGTCACGCCGGAGGTTGCGGGTTCGATTCCCGTCCACCTCGCCACTTACACAAGGCTTTCAAAAAGCCATAAAGCCACTTCCAAGGGAGTGGCTTTCTTATTAAAAACAACCCATGGAGAAGGGGTGGTAGCTCAATTGGTTA
>JAVCKV010109593.1:0-56761 GCA_032274145.1 Herpochondria borealis | reverse complement strand
AGTAGTATGAAGCATCCCCGAATGATAAACAACCCAGAAATAGAAACCTCGCCGCCTAGCGGCTCTGTTCAACAAGATGCTGCTGGTAATCCACTACTCGTTGAGTAGTTTAGCTTAATGATAATTTTAACCTCTAACCCCTTCGTTGAAGCCCGCTCTCGGTAGCGGATATCAGAGCTTTGACGTTTGGCAAATTTTCCTATATAATGTTTCAATTTCCTCCCAAGACGTATAATGAGTGGATTCCTCTGGACTACGAATCGCGCCAAAGGTGGCTGAAGTTAGCTTGTGACCGGTTCTTCGATACGGTTGGGCCAGATATACGCAAAAATAACGCTAATAGGGTGGTTACTATAGATGGCAGCTTAATTGACGACCTTCAGGGTTTTTATTGTGTATTTGGTGAGGCTGTAAATGGCCTAGGAGGTTATTTTGGTGGGAATATGCAAGCTTTTGACGACTGCTTATTTGGAGGGTTTGGTCTTGAGCCACCATTCGATATCAGATGGATAGATTCAGCGACCTCTAGACAAGTTTTAGGATCTGAAGCTTTTTTGAAATACTTGATAGAGGAAGTCGACGAGAAAGAACTTTACGAGGAGGGTTTTGAGGAAGGTCTGGAGTGGTTTCGTCAATCCAAAATAGAAGCTGAAGCTGGAGAGAAGTGTTTGTTTAGTGATATTGTTGACACGATACAATCAGTTTCGGATAGAGCTTCGTGGCATAAAGGGATCACTCTAAAACTGTTGTAATGTTTTTTCGCCGAACAAGCGTCAGCATGATCAACATGCTCGATGCTACCCGCGGCCAGCTTAAGAAAGTTGACAAGAAGTTAGGAGGTTGTAGCCTGAATCTAAGATCCGCATCAGGTAGCATGTTGATGTGACCGAACGCTATCCTAAATATGAAGTCTATATTCCACAGTCTAGGATCACTAGCCATCATATCTGTTCCTTTTTTTGTGTTCGGTCTGGTTTGGTTCGTATCTCGAATGGTTTTCGATTTTAGCGAATTTACATCCAATATTTCAGCCTTTACGGCATTAGGTCTATTTCTGTTGAGCTGCCATTTATGGTGCGTAAGTTCTAGTCTGAAAGATAACGAAGTTGTTGGCTCTTTAGATCACATCTTCTTCGGAAGGATTGAGCAGATGAAGGATTCTTGGATGGCTAGAATGTCTATACCTTCCGTTGGATCTGAAATGGAAATATGCTGTTACGAGGGTAATGTTCCGACAAATGTTCAAGAGAGAACTGTAGATTGGATTAATCGATCAATTAGCTCAATTACATCTGATGTTAAGGATGTGCTAAAGAGTGAATACTCTTTGCCTGACGATATTGAGTTAGAGTATGAATCCCTGACTCTTGAGGCTGATGAGTATAAGAGTTTCATGTTAATTTTTGAGATTGCAGGAGTGCAGAGTTTGTGTGGCTACTCTGTGACCTATTCTTTAGGAGTGTTCGACCAACTAGAGGAAATACACTAGAAATACTGGGGTAACAAGACGAAGTAAGGAATCTGATATCCGGGCCTATTTTTGGTTTGATAGGAGTTGGTCGGTAAGGGATCGATTTGGTAGTTTCGAAGTTAGTTGTGGATAATCAAATCTCTATACTCGACGTTTCGCCAAGAATAAAAATTTAACTTATATTTATATTAGTTATTTAATAATCATGTTTTATAACTCTAGAGGCTATGACGTCGTGATTGATATGAATCTCAGTGTTTACAAAGTGACCTATGAAAGGCCTCGTAACTATCTTGATCAAGGCTATAGTTATCAGATTCTTGGAGCTGAAGATGCCGAAGGTAAATGGCAGAAAATTGAAGGGGTTGAGCCTAGTGTTACACAGCTTGATGCGGAGACTGAAGAAGTTTCGTATGACATACCGTTTATCCTAGGTTTCCATCAATTTAAAGTAAAATCAAACGATTCAAGTGTCGATTCAGATGCTTCTGATTTGTAATAAGCCTAGAGGGAATAACGAATAGGAGTCTTCCAACCGGAAAGCCCGAAAAATTTAAGAGCTTGAAAAAATTTAAAAAGAGTGTCGAACTACCGATACTCTTTTTTTGTCCTACGTTCGCTTTGAGAATGAAGGCGAAGCGGTAAATTACTAATTTTAGCTTCGTTGTTTGCTATAGAAATATTATTATATAATATAATATTTATTTTGGACTAAAATATTTTTTGGCCGTTTTTTAGTTCAAGAAAGCATTGTGATTGCTTTCTTTACGGCGTCAACAAGTTGGTCGCAATCTTCGATGGTGTTGTAGGCCGCGAAGGATGCTCGAGTAGTGCCGGTGATGCCAAAGCGTGCCATGAGAGGTTGCGTGCAGTGGTGACCAGTTCTAGTGGCGACGCCCATTTGGTCGATGAGGGTGCCGAGGTCGTAGTGGTGAACGTTGTCGAAGATGAAGGAAATTACACCGGCTTTTTCTTTGGCGGTTCCGATGATTTTGAGCCCGTCGATTTCGAGTAATTTGGGAGTCGTGTAGTTGAGCAAATTTTGTTCGTGGATGGCGATGTTTTCTACTCCGATGGAGTCCATCCATTCGAGTGCTTTTGCTAGTGCAATTGCTCCTTCGATATTTGGTGTGCCAGCTTCGAATTTAAAAGGAAGGTCATTGTAGGTGGTTTTTTCGAAGGTGACTTCTTTGATCATTTCTCCTCCTCCTTTCCAAGGGGGAAGAGAGTTGAGAATTTCCTTTTTTCCCCAGAGTATGCCGATTCCTGTTGGAGCATACGTTTTATGTCCGGAGAAGGCGAGGAAGTCACAGTCGAGATCCTGTACATCGGGTTTGTGATGGGGGAGTGATTGGGCTCCATCGATAAGAACATAGGCATTATGCGCTCGTGCAATTGAGATGATTTTTTTGATTGGGTTTATGGTTCCGAGAGCATTGGAAATATGGGTTACGGCGACGAGTGCTGTTTGGGCGTTGATTAACTCCTTCGCTTGATCCATATCTATGGAGCCGTCGTCGGTTACTGGGATGACTCTGAGTTCCGCCCCTGTGGACTGGCATAGCATTTGCCACGGGACGATGTTGGAGTGATGTTCCAGTCCGGAAATGACAATGTTTTCTTGGTTAGAGATGTTCCCTAGGAGATTTAGAGTTTGGGAAACCAGATTGATACTATCTGTAGTTCCTGAGGTGAAAATTACTTCTTCTTCGTGTTTTGCGTTGAGGTGACGGGCGATGGTTGATCTAGCTTTTTCGTGTGCTTCTGTCGCTAACCTAGCGAGTTTGTGTGCTCCTCGGTGGATATTGGAGTTATACAGAGAGTAGTATTCTTTTGATGCCTCAATGACTGGGAGAGGATTATGTGTGGTGGCTGCATTATCCAAGTAAACAAGTGGCTTTCCGTTTACCTGCTGCTGCAGGATGGGGAATTGTTCTCGAATTTGGTATGGATCTAGCGTGGACATGAATATTATCTTACGTAACGGATCGAGTCTTGGAGATCGAAGTAGGCTTCTCTACTGATATCGAAGACTTGTCCTGAAGTTTCTTCCTTAACATAAAAGAAATTTGTGGTTTGTAAATTGCCAGCTGGGGCGATGACTAGTTTAATTTGTTTCGGTAGACCGGTATCGAAGTCTTGAAAGAGAATGGAGATTTTGAGGCAGGGTTGTTTCAAAGCCTGCCACGCGGCAACAGAGCGTGGGCTCAATCTGTTAAGGGCTTTCAGGTCACAGAGTTTCTGCATAAAGTAGTTGCAACGGTTGACGTCGATCTGTGGAGTGACGATAGGATTTTTTGAGCTTATTTGCTCAGTACCTTCACGCACTTCTAGAGTTTCCGCTGAGTAGTCGTATTTGATGTGTTGGATAGGTTTGTTGATTCTGTCACGTGTGATTTCTTTGATCGTGGCTCGGCTGATGCCTGTGATGTCGAGAGGCAGCCATTCCCAATTGTTTTGCTTGATTCGAGAAAGGACGGACGAGGATACTACCCATACGGATTGTTGAGATGAGCTTTTGGCATAAAAGCCTTTTTGCTTCACTCCGTCGACTTCATACCCAACAGGGTTACCAAACATAAGCTTTTGCGGGTTGTTGTAGCGGTCTACGATGTAGACTTGGAGTCTGGGGTCTTCTAGTCCATATTGCTTAAGGTCAGAGGGAGCATCGCTGACAAATTTGACAATAGTGTTTTGAGTGAGAGCGTAGAAGAAGATGTCGTGAGTTTTTTGGTTAATGGGGATTGGTTTACCCGTGGCTGAGTCCATGATTTCCCAATTTTTTTTGCGACGAAGATTTACAGGTTCCCTATCTTTGGGAATAATAGTCACCAAGTTGATGATCTTGTAGTTGAGACTGAGTAAGTTTTTAGCCCTGACATCATTCACATTTTTGGGAAGGTTGGTGTAGACTTCTGGGTAGACATTTTCTACTGCCTGTGCTGGGAGTTGGAAAACGACGTTGCTTCGATCGCTTACAGTTGCCAATGTGATGTTGTTTTTGCGGGTGCTAGGGTAGATTTTCAGAGTGACTGGTGTTTTTCGGAAGTAGTAATAAAGTTGTAATTCGATCAAATTTTCATCGTTTTCAGGGAGTAGCACTGATTGTTTATCTAGTATTTCTTTTGCGGTGATAAATTTGAGAGTGTTTATGAGCTTACCGATGGCAAGTTTGTCAGCTCTGAGTTCAAGCGGTTTCTTTACCATCCAGCTGTCTGCACTGGCTGAAGGGATGGCTTTACTAGTAGCTTTGCGACGGCGTTCGAGCTCGATGGTGGAGTCTTTTGTTTTGATGTGCAGCTGTGTTAGAGCTCTCACATCGTATGGAAAGATGGGTTTGTAGTCTCGAAGTCTTACTAGTCTATTTTCTAAAATAAGGTGTGTCTTTATCTGTGGGTCGACACAAAGGAGTGAGGGGGCGTCATTTCCTTTGGTGAGATCACGTAAGTAGACACATGGATATTCTTTTTCACCTTTTGGCATTTTTGCTTGCCATGTGGAGGTTGCTCCCATTTTGAAATCGGCAAGAATTTGGTTTTTTGCGTTTTTGAAGGTGATACGATGTCCTAAACTTCCTAGTCCCAAATCTTCAAGTTTGGCGTCTTTGATAGGGATTACTTCTTGAACAATAGTTTCCTTGGCGAAAGAAATGATGGGAGCTAGGTTGGTGGCTCTGTCTTTCCAAGGGGCTGTGGCAGTCCAGCGGTAAGTTTTGGGATTGTATGTGAAAGTTCCTTTCACGCCTTCATTATTAGTGATTTCGACGGTTCGGATATCTGCGGGTTCAAGATTGGGGAAGGCATGGGTTTGCCTTATATCGATGTTTTCGGTGAAGAAAAGGCTGCGATATTCTGGAGATGAAAGCATGTAGGCTAGCACTCCCACAGCGGAAGTGATGACTACGATGATAATGGTGATGATGACTCGCATGTTATGAGCGTCTAATATTCCACACGAACCCTGTGATGATCAGGGCTGCAGCGGGAAAAAAGACAATGAAGATATTTTCGATAAGGCTGCGGTGTGCTGCGGCTATGAAGACTTTGCGCCGGTAGTTAGGGTGACCGGGTACGTTCATGAGAGGTTCTCGGCCGACTAGCCATGCTCCAGTCTGGCTTATGAACTCTGATTGCTCGTCCCTCATTTTTTCTCGACTAAGGAAGTCTGAGTTACCTATGATGACAAGCTTTGATACGAGCTGGGAGGTCATCTGGTCGTTCAGTTTACCACGAGTCACTGCCGCACCTAAGTAGAGTGGTTTTGGGGTGTCAGATTTTTTGTCGTAAAATGTGTTACTAGCTCCAAAACTGGTTTCTCCCCACCATGCAGGGCCTGCTTTGATGAGTGGAAATGCTTCAACAAAGGTGTTGTTGTTTGGTTGGCGAATTTCAATACTTTGAGAAGCTCCTCCGAAAGTGGTGGATTTCCCTGAGAGGTCTCCATTGACCTGAGGGCCTTGCAGGAATTCTACTTCGGCATTGACTAGAATTTGATCGCCCTCTTTGCGGATGATTCTGTCTTTGTTCGGCCTTACTCCAGCACGAAGTAGATAAGAATAGAGTTTTGGTAGGTTCTTTTCAGGGTCGGTTGTGATGAGAATGGAAGAACTATCGCGTGCTTCCCAATATTCTTGAAGAGTCTGCAATTCTTGGTCAGTGAAATCTGTATCAGGGGAGATCAGAGCAACGGCGTCGGCATCAAGTGGGATTCGTTTAATTTTCTTACCATTGACGGTGCTGACGGGTAGGTTTGCGAGGCTGAGTTCTTGTAGCTGGATATTTTGACTCTTAAAAATACGTTCCACATATTCCCAAGGGGCTTTTCCGCCCAGTTTAGAATCTAGCCGGCATTTGTCATAGAGGAAATAGACTTTTTTGGGTTTACCTTCGATTGCTCTGACTAGGTTAGTTGTTATTTCGGCCTCGTCTTTCCAGGCTGAGATGAAGTGTCGGCTGTCGTAGTTGATGTCAACATCGCTGTAGTAGAGTTCCTTTGCGGGGACTATGCGAACGTGTCGGCTGAGAATTTCTGTCTCGTATCCTGCTATGAGAGCTTTTTCGGACATCTTTGGGTTGATTTCCTTAAGCTTTCTGAGCATTTCTTCATTTGGTGTGATCTCAGGACGAGCGTCTATGAGGATGGCTGAAGTGTTGAATTTGAACTGGTATTGTGTGGTGAGTTCTTGGAGCCGTCCATGGTCGACGATGGCGTTTACGAATTCCAATTCAATTTTGCCTTTAGATTTGTCCGCGTATTCCTGCAGCTTCATTTTCAAGCGCTCTCTTACGTCTTCTTGAGAGTCGTTTTTGAAGGTTGCGAATTGGTTAGGATTGATGACGGCGATAATTTTTACGCTTCGTTCGCGATCTTGCAGTGTTGAAGAATTTAAGTTCTCAATAGTGGGCTTGGAAAGCTGGATATTCCCCTGTCGTGTGAGATCGTGTTGTTGTCCGTAGTAATATACAACGATGTTTAAGGCTATGAGAAGTACTGCGACCGCTAGAATCTGGATCGACATGGTGGTACCCATGCTCCATCGACGGATGGAGTTGACTACTTTTGTCTCTTGAGTCTGAGCGTCTGTTTTTAGCTCTGGCTCTGGTTCGGAATTAGTTTTTCCAGCGTCTGAAGTCGATGACATGATGAGTTACAGTTAGAGTAAATACTGTGAGAGAAAGATAGAGCGATATGGTACGAGTGTCGATCACGCCCTGGGTGAACCTCTGAAGGTGTTGGTTGAAGGCTATGTGATTAAAGAAGTCGGCCGCTTGAAAAGAATTTCCCCATTGCACTACGACAATTCCTAGGAAAATATAGAACGTAACTGCTGCGGTGGTAACGATGCCTGCAATGATCTGACTGGAAGTAATAGCTGAAGCCAAGCATCCTACTGCACAGAAAAAGGCTCCGGTGATCCATAGGAAAATAAAAGTGCTGAAGACCTCGCTCCACATTATGGGTGGAGGTGTGTCTGCAACGATATTGAAGATTTCGACGTGTAGGAGCAATGGAACCCAGAGTAAGATGTAGAAACTGTAGCTAGCGAGATATTTACCGAGTAGAACCTGCCAAGTTCGGACTGGAGCTGTCATGAGCGGCTCACGCGTGCCGATACGTTCTTCTTCTGCGAAGATTCGCATGGTGATGAGAGGAAAAAGGAAGACAAAGAAAAAGCCGAATATTTGCTGGTTAAATTCTGAATAGAAGAGACTTATGGAAGTGGGAGACTCTTGATAAGTTCTTAAGCTTTGAGAGAGACAAACTCCCTGCATTAACAAAACGAAGACAATGACGATCCAGCCGAATGACGACTTGAAATAGTGGCTAAGTTCTTTTTTGTAGAGTATGAATAATGTGCTCATGTGTTCTGCGATAATCAACTTGAACTACCTGAACAGTTGATGTTGGTCAGCCTTAATATATGCATGGTAGCTGATATATTGAGCTGAAGGGCAAGAGAGTGCTAGAGCGTTTGGAAAAAAACAAGCCCAGATTCTTAATAACTGCTGTATTTACAAAAGCATAAAACACCCTTGTCACAGGGTGTTTTATGCTAAAGTGGAGGTATGGGGTGTGAGGGAGGGCTGAAGAGAGGTCTATTCTGGGAAGCTGTTGCCTAGTGCAAGAGGGGGATTGGTGCTATTCTGTTTGATTGTTTGAGTGGTCAGAACTCTTCTGTGAATGAAGGTTATCAATTGCTTTTCGGGTTCAACGGTTATGTTTTGCACGCTGGTGTAGAGTCCGTCGAATTGCTGCTCTGATCGATTGGTATACGATTTAAAATGAGGAGTGCTAAAACTGAGTTTCATGTAGTTTACCTCCTCAGAGAAGGAATAGTGATATAGTGGGGATGACGCATGTGTAGGTATTTTCACTGGGAAATGCCAGGCTCCGCAGGGCTCCATGCGACTGCTTTCCACGTGATATTCATAGACTGATTGATTCAGTAGTTGCTCTATTTTACAGAAAGTGCAGGTCGCGAGTATGCTAAGACAAGTAAACAAAATGACTTTTTTGAACCAATGTAGTGAGCGTGTGGAGATTGAAGGAACCATGTTTATTTTTGGTGATTGTTGCGGTCTGGGTAGTCATCGCCTTTCGGTTCTATACTATCGAGCCAGTGTTCGGTGAAGAATTTCTTTTCTTTTAGATTTAGGAACTGCTCTTCATTTTCTCCGATGATGGGGCGAAGAGTTGTAGGCATTTGCAGTGTGACGAGGGTGAAGATCGTAAACCATATGGTTAGCGGCCAGGATTGATTATTGTCTGCTCGCACCAGTGACTTATGGATGAACTTGAGACCAATGCACAAGCTGATAATCCATACGACTAGGGCGAGGAATCCAAAGAAAGCGATGGAGGAGCTGGAATTACTGAATAACCAAAGAACGGGAACAAAACCGAACAGAAGAAGGGAAATAACGCATACACCGCAAACTAGGCAAGATACTACGTCTTTTAGTCCTAGTTTGCAGCCAGACAGGTTAGCGAAGATGAATAGACTGGGTGTGCAGAGTAGGACAGAAAAGATGATACCCATTACAACTTTTATAGGAACTTGCCATAGTTGAGCTCCAGCTGAAAAAAGGCCTAGGATGAAACCGAAAATCGAGAATGTCACGATTGTGGAAAGGATCAGAGCTCCCCAAGGGAGTTTCGCTCCTTTCTGCACTGAGTAGAACACGTTTTGTGGACTGCGTAAAAGTTGTTGTACTAGTATAGTCAAAGTGATTGGTTCGGCAATCAGTTGAGGAGAAATCTCTGGTTGCTTTTCTTTTACAGGGACTTTGTCTGGAAATTTTGTGTTCTCGTTGGTCATTTTATTACAGTGGTTGTCCTTGTCTGGTTCGTTCATAGTTGTGTTGGTTTTTTTAGTTTACAGATTTGATGAGACGGTAGATCACTTCGTAGAAGTTGCCGTCTAGCATGTCGGGGCGTAAAAAGTCAGCTTCAAGCCCAGGAGCCCCGAAAAAAGGGCGGAGGAGATATGTTATTTCTGCTCCGACAAAGAAATTGATAGCAACCCAAGAAAGAAAGGTGAGTGTGCCTGCAATAGGGGTAGTGGCGAATTCTTTCACATGCTTGAGAAGTATATGATGGGAAGCGAGCCCAGCGAATGCAATGAGTCCAACATTGCTGGTGAGGAATATGGCGTAAGCTTTTCTTGTTTCTTCAGGTTCTACAGATGCCGAATGAAGAGCCATAAAATAGAGGATCGGACTGAGTGAGGCCAATATGAGTCCGAAGATAGTGAAACCTATGAGCAGAAATTGGATGCTTTGCCTGACGCTGATGCCGGACCCTCCAAGTGCTGCGAAGATGCCGTTTAGCATAGCATTGAAGAGGAGAGTGAGCAGGATAATGGCGGGGAATTTGATAGAAACGTAAAGTGACATTTCATTACTGTGTCTAGCTCCCATTGCCGCCCCAAAGAGTGCTGTGCTAATGATTAGCATGGGGAGTAGCACCTTCAGAGAGGCTGCTGGGGAGGAGGTAAGCCAAGTACGAATAAGCAAAGATTCTCCTGCACATAATTTTTGACATAGAGACTCGATTTGTTGAGCTGGGTTGCTTGGCTTACTGTTAAGCATGCCCTAGTTACGCATAGGAATGTGATGTTTTTGTGCCTGTTCTGTGAAAAGAAGATGAAGATTGAATGAAGTAATCCTTAAGACAGGGGGAGTTTTTTGCTGAGGGAGTATCTAGTGAATTTTTAGACTCTGGCTATTCTATATTTCAATCTCTCTTGATTGCCCGCGTTCGTTGGTTTGCCAACATCTATTGGTTTCTACATCTAGAGCTGTCAACCAACCTCCTCCGTAGGCACAGGTATCTAGGCAAATAGCGTAGTCGTGATTGGTGGGGAGGTCTCCTTGAATGGTGTGACCGCAGATATATGGCTTTCCTGATTGGTGTGGTTTGGTGTTGTGAAATCTCTTGTAATAGTAGGTTTCCTTGTCTTGTTCACATACGGGAATGCTAGCTTCTAGCCCAGCATGGACAAAGATGTGGTGATCAGTCTCGTGATAGAGTGCTGCAGACGTGATGAATTCCCAATGATCTTTTGGAATGTCTTCGAAGCTGCCTCCATAGTTGTCCAGAGTCTCTTGCCCACCACACATGGGATCGAGGAAGCGGTTCATATGGTGGGGGGCTTCCAAAGCTCGAATCATTTGGATTTCATGATTTCCCATGAGATGTACTAGCTGATGTGTGTTTTTCAACTCTATGAGCGTTTGAATGACTGCACGGGAGTTTGGGCCTCGATCTACGTAGTCGCCTAGTGTGATGATTTGATCTTCGGGTGATGGTTTTACTAGTGCCAACATTGTCTTAAGAGCTGTGTCGCATCCGTGAATATCACCAATCGCTAAAATCATGCCTAGATAATTAGCATAGAGCTTACGTTCGTGAAGTAAAAAGGGAAACCGTCCTGAACCTTCTTTGAGTGACTAAGCAACTGGATCATTCCCTCTATGTTTCTTTGTAACTCCTTGAATAGCTCCTCCTATTAGTAGGTATGAAAAAAACTACTCGTTTTAACCCAATTTCTTACTGCAACAGCTGTAACGACAAACACTTTCGCTCAAGATAGTTTACAGCAACTTTCTGATGAATTTTCCAAAAACTCTAAGGACACATGGAAGCGTATATATAGACAAGAAGGTTGGAATGCTGATCAACTTCAGCTGAATGCTAGAAGTTTCAGCTCCGCAAAGGGATATTTGGAGATCTCTCCCTACACTTCAGTTTGGTATCACAACATGAAAGGAGTTTTACTTTTTAAGGATGTAGAAGGAGATTTTGAAGTGACTATGAAAATGCACGTTAGTCGCCGGCTAGCTGCCTCAACAGGGGCAATTGGCATCTGATGTGAAGGAGCAAATGCAAGAAGGAGTCCCTAACCGAAAATATTCAATTTGCGGAATTTTTCTCAGGTAACCCACTGAAAATAAGAACACTGCGAGGAATATCCGAAATTGGAAGATCGAGAATGAGTATTATCTGTTCGTCTCCTATGGTGCTGAAAATACTGCAGGCACTTGGAACTATGAGGTTAAAACTACTAGTAACAGTAGATCTGCATTGTACTACAATTCACAGGGAATCCCGGGGGACCCCAAACAAGCCAGTCGAGCTTACCTTAAGGTGATTAGAGTGGGTGATACAGTGGTAGTGTTTAGAAAGCATGGAGAAGGGGAGTGGATAATTGAGAATCGGTTTAGCAAAAATAGCAGAGATAGGAAGCAACGTTTACCTGGATTTGGGAATAAGTTACAGGGGGGAATTACGATCTACACAGATTGGAACTACATTCAGCAAGTCTATGGTCGAGATAAGCATGCCGCTAGTCATTATTCACATAACACTACTATGACAAAGGATGCTACCTCACAACCTGACACCATGGCTTGTATCGACTATTTTCGCTTCAGAACACCTCAGGAAAATGTGACAGAAGAGTTTCTACAAAACCTACCTCTCACTTATTCGTCAAAATCCGTGGTTAAACTAAGTGCTGGTGTTAAGAAGACACTAGGAATTGATGAACTAGGGAAGTAGTGTATCTTTTAGGATGTCCAGCTTATAGCCTTCATTATAGCAGGAGAGATGTGTAGTAAACTAAATCTAATAAATTAAGATTTGTTCAGTGGCTTGGTTCAATGCGTAATGACGAATCAGTCGCTTTTTCCTAATTTTACCTTTGCATCACCGGCTGACTTTTGTATTATTTCAAGGCGTTACTACTTTCGTATCTACTACATTATGAAAAAACACCTTGCTTATTTAATGCCTTTGTCGCTGTGTGCGGCTGCATCTTTTTTGTTTAATCAAAGCCCTGAATCAGGGGAGAAACCAAGATTACAAGTGGGGTTGCCGGCAAAGAAAGCAAGTAATTCAAAACCTGTGCCATTTTCATTTAAACCTTCCACACCTGAGGAGAAAGCTCGTTTTAAGAGTAATATTAAGGTTCCTAAGAAGGCTGATATTTTGACATTTATCAACGAGTATGGAAATGACGATTCTAGGCTAAGTAGTGAAAAAATTGAAGAAGGTATCAAAATAGCGAAAAGGCGCGTTCGGTGGTTAAAATCGTTGGCTTCAGTAGATCCTCAATTTGTTATAGACCAATCGCTTCCACTTGATAAATGGCTTGAGGCTCCAGAGGAAGTCAGAGCTCATTTGGAGAAACCTTTTGCTAGTTCCGCTGAATATGAAGTTTTTCCTATTTGTTCTGAAGAAAGGAAGCTCAAAGGGATACCGATGGACGTCGATAGTCACCGTGTGTATGAGGGGCAGCAGGTTCTTGTTTCAGGTAAACGCTTAAATACTAGTTCGAAAGAAGAGTTGCCGTCATTTGGTGTCCAACTTGACGACATGATAGTTCTTTCTGAAGCTCCACTCAAAAAATTACAAGTTTCTGAAGTTGAAGCCGCCAAGGAGATGTTCAAAGTAAGCCCTAGGGGCTTAGGAGTGGACCCAATTAGTGGCACCCAAGCAAGTCCAAACTTTGTTGCATTGTATGGCGATACTTTACATGGATTTGCATCTCAGGAAAACATGGACTTGCTTTCAGCTGCTTTGAGTTACACTGAATCTAAAGTTGGTGATGCTCAGAAACAAATTATTGCTGCGATAAATGGTGAGACTGGTGTAATTAGCGTAGACAATTTAGAGAGCTTGGCTGATGTAGCTGCTTCCTTATGGTCAGAGTCTAATAAATCGATACTCTATATTCGTGTTAATTTAACGGATAAACCTACTGCAGCGTATACAAAATCTGAAGTTGAGACGATCCTAGGACAAGTTTCAGGGCATATGGAGGAAATGTCTTATGATAAGACTAGATTTTCCTCAGTAGAAGCTACGTCTCAGGTATTCACCTTGGCAAATGCGTCTTCCCATTACGTGAACTTAGAAGCAGGCGACGATATTTCTGGTAGTAATGCTATTAAAACGGAAGCAAGAGCGTTAGCTCAGGCCGCTGGATATGTTCTAGGTAATTACGATATAGTGGGTGTAATCTTTCCTAGTATTAATATAGGGTATGGGGGGAGAGCCTCGGTAGGGAATGGAGCATCTCATTGGATTAACGGTCCGGTAAGCAATAAAACAATTTCACATGAGTTTGGGCACAACTATGGTATCATTCATGCCAATTTTTGGTCTACGACTGATGGTTCGGTTATGGGAACAGGTTCTCATGTCGAATACGGTGACATATTTGATATAATGGGTGTGGGAAGTTATCCCAATGGTCATTTTAGTGCGCATGGGAAGCACAGGCTGAATTGGATTCCTGATTCCAAGGTCATCACAACAGCTACTTCTGGTCAAACATATAGAATTTACCGACAAGATCACCGTGATGCCGACGATAATCCGAATCTTGCAATGAAAATTTCAAATGCAAACTCGGAGACTTTTTATGTTTCTTATCGTAAGAATTTTACTAGTAATTCAGAGTTGAGCAATGGTCTATATATTCAGTGGGATCACGACGGAGAAAATCCGAGACTCTTGGATATGACTCCAGATTCTTCTGGGAATAGCTACAATGATAAACTGGATGCAGCACTTGCTTTGGGCAGTACGTTTATTGATCCAACTGGTAATGTGTATATAACGCCTATACAAGTTGGAGGAACTGCACCTAATGAGTGGATTGATGTATTGATAGGGGCAAATGGAAATACTAATCCTACAGGTGACTTTAGCTTCAGTGCTGCTAATGCGAGACAGACAATGAATTTTACATCAGTGGCAAATGATTCTGATGGAGATACAGTGACCATGAACTGGGATTTTGGAGATGGTAGTGCGAACTCATCAGATCTTAATCCTACTCACCGCTATTCTGTAGGGGGGAATTATACTGTTGTATTAACTTTAAACGATGGAAATGGGGGAGTTGTTAATGTGGAGAAACAGGTTGTTGTAGCTGACCCTCTTACCAACTTTACTCCTGTTTCAATTTCAGGCTTGAGTAATGTATTTACTGCAGTTGCCAGCAATGGAAATGTTATAGTAGGGGTTGATAATGCCAAGTTAGTTAGAATTCAGGACTTGAGCACTTACACAGACTATTCAGCGAGCAATCAATATTTTGACGATGTTACTTATTTTAATGGATTTTTCTATGCTGTTGGATTGCGCTATAATTTTGGTATTAGTGATTGGCAAGGTATTGTGATGAGATCCGCAGATGGTTCTACTTGGCAAGATGTGCATGTCCATGGAAGTGGTTTTTATAGGATCTCTCGCAATAGCTCTAAGCTCATTGTAGGTGGAAGAAATGGTGAGATTAGTACATCGACGAATGGTACGACGTGGTCTAACTCTTCAATCCCAGGAACTACGTTCCTGCGCTCAGTGGCTATTAATGGAAGTAATGCATTAGCATTTAATACGAACAGAACCCTATACAGATCTTCTAATGGAGGTTCAAGTTGGTCTCTAGCTACATTTCCTGATACTATTTACAGTAGTAGTTCTGTTGTGAAATGGGTTAATGATCGATTCTTTTTCTGTGGAGCATATGCTATGTATTATTCGGTCGATGGAGCTACCTGGACCGAATGTTCCCTTCCTGCAAATTTGGGTAACGGTTCTTTCTATACTATCAAAGATGGTAACCTTGAATATAAAGATGGACTTTATCTAGGTGAGTTGGCGAATCTCGATGACAGCGATCAAAATTGGATGCTAGTTTCTGAGGACGGTGTTAACTTCAGTGCTGTTGAGCATACATCTACTTTAAACATAGAGAACTTTTTAATCTACGGTGATAAGATCTGGATTCAAGAAGAAGATGGAACTATGAAGGTCACTGATTTGGTTACAAATACAGCTCCAGTGGCCAACGCCCAAAGTATCATAACCTCTCAGGGAATCGCTAAAGTATTTACTTTGAGCGGTTCAGATGGAGACGGAGACCCTTTAACTTATAATGTTAGCAATCCAAGTAATGGTGTCTTGTCGGGAACAGCTCCGAACTTGACCTACACACCGAGTGCAAACTTTACTGGGCAGGATTCATTCTCTTTCACTGTGAATGATGGCACAGTTGATAGTGCCTCAGCCACTGTGACGATTGAAGTTGGTGGGGTGCAGACTGTAGATTTCTCTTCAGCACCAATTCAAGTCTATTCTCCTGGCCAAGATGGTGGAGGTGTAGCCACAGTTCACGATTCAGGTGGCGAACTTAGGATTGTAGGTAACGGCTGGAAGAGGATCGCTTTTCCATACAATGTAACAAAAGATACTATCCTAGAGTTTGAGTTCAGGAGTGATGTGCAAGCAGAGATTCAAGGTATTGGTTTCGATAACGATGATGTTCTATCATCAAACACTTCATTCCAGTTATATGGCACGCAGACTTGGGGAATGCAAAACTACAGAGATTACACTGGCTCGGGTTGGAAAACATACAGAATTCGGGTGGGTGACTATTTCACAGGTTCATTTACTCACCTTGTTTTCCCGATGGATCACGATGGAGGTGCTCGTAATGGTGAGTCTTTCTTTAAAAATGTTAAAGTTTTGGAAGATGCAACTGGTGTTAAGTCTGTAAACTTCTCTCTCAAGCCTGTGCTTGTATATGATTCTAGACAAGATGGAGGTGCTACAGCCACGGTGCATGATGCAGGTAAAGAGCTACAAATCAAAGGCAATGGTTGGAAACGAATTGCACTTCCTTATAATGTAACAGCAGACACGATTCTCGAGTTCGAGTTCAAGAGCGCTGTTCAGGGAGAAATTCATGGAATTGGCTTTGATAATGATGACCGCACGACTTCCGCTACTAACTTCCAATTATATGGATCAGACAGCTATGGTATCTCAAATTACAAAAACTACTCAGGTTCCAATTGGAAGAGCTACCGGATACGGGTTGGTGATCACTTCACGGGGGCCTTCAGCCACCTAGTATTCCCGATGGATCATGATGGAGGTTCTAGAGATGGTGAGTCATTTTTCAAAAATATTAGAGTTTATGAAGAGGGCCAAGTAGAAGATGTATTGAGCTTTGCCGCTGCTGAAATCACTCCATATGATTCAAGGCAAGACGGCGGTGCTGTAGCGTCAGTTCACACTCAGGGCTCTGAATTCCGCATTAAAGGAAATGGATGGAAGAAGATCGCATTACCTTACAATGTGACAGCTGATACCATTCTGGAATTTGAGTTCAAAAGTGAAGTTCAAGGTGAAATTCATGGCATCGGATTTGATAACGATGATTTTACTACTTCGGCGACTAATTTTCAGCTTTATGGAACACAGAACTATGGATTTTCAAACTTTAATAATTACTCTGGCACCAATTGGAAGAGTTACCAAATACGAGTCGGAGACTATTTTACCGGTTCATTTACTCATTTAGTATTTCCTATGGATCATGACGGAGGAGCTAGAGATGGTGAATCATATTTCAGGAATGTTAAAATCTATGAAGAAAATCAAGCTGAAGGTGTAGTGGACTTTGCCTCTGCTGAGATCTCAGCATATGATTCACGACAAGATGGTGGTGCCGTGGTATCGGTTCATACTCGAGGTGAAGAACTCAGAATTAAAGGTAATGGGTGGAAGAAGATTGAGCTCCCTTACACGGTTACAGCTAATACTATCCTAGAGTTTGATTTCAAAAGTGGAGTTCAAGGTGAGATACATGGCATCGGATTTGACAATGATGATTTAACTACTTCGGCGACTAATTTCCAGCTGTATGGAACACAGAACTATGGATTTTCAAACTTTAATAACTACTCTGGCACGAATTGGAAAAGTTACCAGATACGTGTTGGAGATTACTTCACTGGTTCATTCACTTACTTGGTATTCCCAATGGATCACGATGGCGGGGCTAAAGATGGAGAGTCATTCTTCAGGAACGTGAAGGTTTATGAAGAGGTCGTTGCGTCTCTTCCAAGCGAACTAGCGTCGAACCCAAGTTCTCTAGAACAGGAAGGAACTTCTTCAAATGGGGTGAGATTAGCTTCGAGTCTAGTTGAGTTGATGCCGGGGACAAATTCTGTTGAGGAGGAGAGTGTTTCTTCTAACGGAGATAATGTCGCTTCGATTGTGAATGAATCAAACAATAGAGGATTGGGTGTGATTGATAATACTAGACCTACAGGGGGTGCAATAACTCTAGAACTCAAGGGATATGATGTTGTCACTGATTTGGACCTTGGGGTATATAAAGTGATTTATGAAAGACCTCGTAATTACCTAGATAAAGGTTATGATTATCAAGTTCTAGGAGCTGACAATGACGAGGTTAAATGGCAAGCAATTCGAGGGCTTAAGCCTAACATCACAAAGCTTGATGCGGAGACTGAAGAGGTTTCCTATACAATACCATTTATCTTGGACCTCCACCGATTTAAGGTGAAGTCAAATGATGCTAATGTTGATAGAGATACCAAAGGATTGTAGTTTTTGAATATCTTTGAATCATTCTAATTCTGTTACCTATCAGTTGGGTAACAGAACTGTTATGAAGATACAAAGAAAGTGCTAATCTGAACAATACTCTAAAATCTGAGATTCTGCTTTCCTCCTCAAAGGATAGCTTACGATGTGTTGTATAGCTATTACTATCCAATGGGCTTTCTCGTAAAATTGAATAAGTGCTAACCTATGATAGCGAGACTGTTTTGTTGTATGTGAAAAGTTATTGGCTTCTATAAATGAACAAGCATTGAAAACTGCACGATATTTCCCCATGTCTTCATTCAAGAAACTACAGGATAACTTAGGGTACTTCGTTAGAAAATAAGGAATACTTAAAGATCATTTTCTTATTAAACTCGTGCCTCATTAATGAGATGAATTCAGTTTCTCTATGAGATTTTTAGTCTGCTGATTGATCTTTGATTTGACAATTTCTTCTGTAGTGAAGTTTTTTGATTTCGAATCACTATTTTTTCTTGTCCTGCAGAACTTCTTTCAGTATGAAGATTAGGAAGAAACTCTACGGTTTTTTACCTTTTCTTTTATGGAAGGGTTCACATTTACAAAACAACAGCAAATTACAGGTTATGTCTAAAACAACAGAGAAAGAAACAAAGGATTTTAAGTCATCTTTTGAACAAACTTATAAGGATAGCGTCACTGATCTCCAAGATTTAGAGAAGCAGTTTACAGGAACCGCACGCCGCGTTACTGGGATGATTCTTGAGGGGATCGAAAGCTGGGAGAAGAAGCGTCAAAATGTTTCTACTGATGAGAAGGATAGTGGATTCAGTGAAGGAGTTAAAGGGGCTCAAGAGATTTTCAGCAACACTCTCAAGGAGGCTATTGATATCCATAAGGATTTGGTTTCTTCATTGCAGGACAAAATCAAAGAAAAGAGCGCTAGCTTTACTAAGTAACTTGCACGCTAGTGCCAGTTCTCTTTTATTGACTTCTTGTTTATTCAAATAAATAAGCACTATTGTTTATGTCTAATTACAATTCAGGTCTTTATGACTTTGAACAACAGGTTTTCTGCCTGTCAGCATTGTCAAAAGTAAGTTTCAACCTTAGTGGGGAGGCTTCTGAGATTGAGAAGGCCATTGAGGAAGAAGTTAACAACGTATTAGCTGATCAAACTGTTCGGGGATTGCTTGGAAATTGGTCTCTAACTTGGGGCCCTTCTGTATATGCTGATTCTTTCATTGGGAAAGCAAGGGCTGTTAACACGATTTATGTCGTAGCTCCCGAGGAGCACCCAGAGCAAGCTGTAGTTGTTATAGCTGGAACCAATGGGACTTCATTGATGAATTGGATCGTTGAAGACTTCAACGTTAAAGAAAAAGTAGAATGGCCGTATCTTAATGAAGAAGGAAATTCTTCGATTCCGAAAATTTCCAAGGGAGTTTCGATTGGTCTTGAGAAGTTGGTTTCTTTGACAAATTTGATTCAAGGAAGCGAACAGGCCACGACAGTCAGGGAGTTTTTGAAGGCCCATCCTACCATTACGGAAGTGATGGTGACTGGGCATAGCTTGGGTGGGGCTTTGTCTCCATTGTTAACGTTGTATCTTGAGGATACCAGAAGCGAATGGGATTCCTCTGAGTCGGTCAAGTTATCTTGCCTTGCCACTGCTGGTCAAACACCTGGTGATAAGAATTTTGCGCAGTACTATGAGGGTAAGTTAGGAGCTGCTACCAAGAGAATTTGGAACTCAATGGATATCGTTCCTCATGTCTTTGATGTGAAGACGCTAACAGCAATTCCTTCGCTTTATGAACCGCAGATCCAAGCTCCGCTTGGAGTGGTCTTGCTAGTGGAGCAGTTGAGGCGAACATTGAGAGATTTAGATTATGTTCAGATTCTACCTGACTCTCCTGGATTCCCAATGCACTACATCAAAATAGAAGAGTTGTCAGGTAAGTATAAACCGCTAGTAGAATTCATTGAAAAGTTGGTAGGTTCGATGAAGCCTCCAACTCCGTTTTTCGTTCCTGATTATGGACCTTTTGGTTTTGCTAAATTTTTACTGCAAGCCATGATTCAACATACGGTATCATATGTGATGTATTTTCAGGTTGACGAATTTGCGTCGGCAATGATGAATGCATCGAAAAAGGTGATTGCCGAACCAGTAAGTAGTGTGGTTCCAGGGGCTCCGGATGATGGTATTGAAGACGTGAAAGAGAGCGTAAACCAATTTTTTGCTGAGGCAGGAACCAAATTCAGTGCGTATCGAGATCAACATGGGGCTTCTTACAAAGAAGGGGTTTCTTTCACAAAGAAGCCATCCAAGGTCAAAAAGGTGGTTGAGGTTGTCGCTGAAGAGAAGAAGTAGAGTTTTAGCCAAAGGTCATTTAGGTATAACTTTAGCTGGGGAAGTTATGAGCTTGGACGTGGTTTCGAGTGATTTTTGGCATGCTTTTGGGTAAGTGTTTTGATGAGCATGAACTATTTAAACTATGGAAAAACAACAAATATTTAAAACTATAATTACCAATTTAACTGAGATATTGCCTGAGCTTGAAGGTGTTGATATTCGACCTGAACAGAGCATGAAAGATTTTGGGGCAAATTCAATTGACCGAGTTGATGTTGTGATCCAAACAATGGAGGACATAGGTCTAAAATTTCCACTTAGTGAAGTCGGAGCTTTGGAGAGTATACAAGGTTTGGTGGATTTTCTTCATGCCAAAATCGAAGCGAAATAGCGGCTTGTTATGAGGCATGATAATGATGTCGTCGTAACTGGTCTTGGTGTCCTGACTTCGATCTGTACAGGAAAAGACTCTTTTGCTGAAGCTCTTCGCTCCGGTACTTGTGGAGTAAGTAGAAAAGACGACGGTTTTGGCGTGGCAGCTAGGTTGAATGAGTTCAATTTTAGCAAGGCTCTGGAGGTTTTGAACTTACCTGACCAAGTAGCAAAGCGTGCTCTCAGAGCAGGTAAGAGGTCGCCTATTGCAGCCCAAACTGCAATAGTGACTGCTCTTGAGGCATGGATGGATGCTTTCGGTGAATATGAAGCTCCTGATATGCGAAGAATCAACCTGTTTGTAGCTGGCAGTAATTTTAGCTCTGGTTATCACTATGGCATGGGGGAGAAATATCGAGAAAGTTTGGTAAGTGCCAGTTACGCCTTGCACTTTTTGGATACTGATGTCGTTGGCTTGATCAGTGAAATCTTGGGAGTAAATGGTGAAGGGTGTACGGTGGGAGGTGCTTCAGCTAGTGGCAACATGAGCATTATTCAAGCTTATCGACAGGTTAAGTATGGCTTGTGTGATGCTTGTATTGTGATTGGACCAATGGCAGATTTGGCAGCTGTCGAGTTGCAGGCGTTTGAACATACTGGGGCTCTTGGAGGGAAGAAGTTTCTCGATGAACCTTTGAAAGCAAGTCGACCATTTGATGAAGAGCGTGAAGGTTTTATCTATGGGCAAGGTAGTGCGAGTCTTGTTATTGAATCGAAACAATGTGCCGCTCAACGTGAAAAAGAAATTTACGGAGAAATCGCTGGTTGTGCTATGTGTCTTGATGGTAACCGTTCCACGAACCCTAGTATGGAAGGTGAGGTTCGAGTGATGAAGCAAGCCCTAGAAGAAGCAAACGTTGCTGCGTCTGATGTTTCCTATGTCAACGCTCATGGAACTAGTTCCCGTTTGGGAGATGAGGTGGAAGTGGCAGCGATCGAGGAGGTGTTTAGTGAAGCTCCTTCCTTTCCTGTAGTAAATTCCACAAAAGGTCTGACGGGACATTGTCTGTTTTCGGCTTCATTGGTTGAGGCGGTAGCTACTCTTGTTCAGATTGATGAGGGATTCGTTCATCCTAACAAAAATTTGAATCAAGCATTGAGTCAAAAATGTCACTTTGCGGGGCTCGAAAGTAGTGATTGCGATCTGCAGATTGCTGTGTCAAACGCATTTGGCTTTGGGGGAATTAACACATCGGTCGTATTTGCAAAATAGAACAATAGAAAGAACAGTTGCCATCTGATGGACTGGGGAGAAATTGTGGGAAAGGGATCCACATTTTTGTCCTTTCATTTGATGAGTAGCCTTATACAACTTATATAGAATTATGCCTACAGCAGGAATTGAAGCAATGAATTTCTTTGGAGGGTCAGCCTTCTTAGATGTAAACAAGTTAGCGGAACATCGGAACCTGGATGTTTCCCGTTTTGAGAATCTCTTGATGTCTGAGAAGACTGTAGGACTTCCTTATGAAGATCCTATAAGCTTTGCGGTTAATGCGGCAAAGCCCCTTGTCGATAAGCTCAGTGAAGCTGAAAAAAATCGTATAGAGATGGTCATAACATGTACCGAATCAGGGATAGATTTTGGTAAGTCAATGAGCACCTATGTTCATCATTACCTAGGTTTGAATCGAAATTGCCGGTTGTTTGAGCTCAAGAATGCTTGTTACTCTGGCGCAGCAGGATTACAGATGGCGATCAATGCAGTATTAGCTCAGACATCTCCGGGATCTAAGGTATTGGTTGTAGCTACTGATATTACGCGTTTCATGGTGGCCGAAGGAGGTGAAGAACTCACTGCTGATTGGTCCTTCGCCGAGCCTAGCAGTGGTGCAGGTGCAGTTGCCATGTTGGTGAGTGAGACTCCTTATGTTTTTCAGGCTGATGCTGGTGCCAACGGGTACTATGGTTTTGAGGTCATGGATACATGCCGTCCAGCTCCCGACAGCGAAGCTGGAGATTCTGATCTTTCACTACTTTCATACTTGGAGTGTTGTGAGAATAGTTTCTTAGAATACCAAAAGCGAGTGGATGGAGCTAACTATGCGACCTCGTTCGACTATCTCTCTTTCCACACACCATTCGGAGGAATGGTAAAAGGAGCTCACCGCACGATGATGCGTAAAATGGTGCGTGCTAAGCCCAAGGAGATCGAAGTTGATTTCGAGAACCGCGTCGTTCCTGGGCTCGGATATTGTCAACGTGTTGGTAACGTGATGGGTGCTACCATGGCGCTAGCCTTAACGAGTACGATTGCTAATGGCTCATATCCATCGCCGAAAAGAATCGGATGTTTCTCTTATGGATCGGGTTGTTGTTCTGAGTTTTTCAGTGGTGTTGTAACTCCTGACGGTCACGAAAGAGTGAAGGCTATGGAGATAGGGAAACATTTGGACAACCGTTACGAGTTGAACATGAAGGAGTATGACGACTTGTTGCTTGGTAATAATGTAGTTCGATTCGGAACCAGAAATGTTACTTTAGACACCTCATTCCTTCCTGAGGCCCGTAGGTCCGGACAAGGAACACAACGTCTGTTCTTGAAGGCAATCCGTGAATTCCACCGCGAATATGAATGGGTATAATGGATAGCAGAACAAGTGATTTAAGCGAGAAGAGTGTACGTGTTAGGTTCGAGGGATCTATTTGCACGCTGCAGTTTTATCGGCCTGAGGCAAATAATACGATCAACGACGACATGGTGAACGAGTGTGTTCATCTTCTAGAAACTCGGCAAGACGAGATTACGGTGTTAGTGATTGAAGGTTTGCCTGAGGTGTTTTGTTTTGGTGCTGACTTCCAAGAACTGGATGCGAATATTAGTAGTGGCTCAGGTGGGAAAACTCCTGAAGAACTATATGACTTATGGAAACTGTTGGCCACTGGACCATTTATCAGCATCGCACATGTTAGGGGTAAAGCGAATGCTGGAGGGGTGGGGTTTGTGGCAGCTTGTGACATTGTGCTAGCAGATGAAACAGCGGTATTTAGCTTGTCTGAACTTTTGTTCGGATTGCTGCCAGCCTGTGTGCTTCCTTTCCTTGTTCGAAAGGTGGGCTTTCAGAAAGCTCAGTATATGACTCTGATGACACAACCTGTTGGGGTCCGCCAAGCCGCGGAATGGGGGTTAGTGGATGCTTATGCAGAGAGGAGCCAGGATCTGTTACGTAAACACTTACTTCGTCTCAGACGTCTGTCAAAGCCGGGTATCCAACGCTACAAGCGTTACATGAGCCAATTAGACGATGTTTTGGAGGTGAAGCGAACTCCTGCTGTGGCGATGAACAAAGAAGTTTTCTCGGATAGCGAGAATATAGAAAAAATAAGCCGATTTGTAGAAACTGGTAAATTTCCTTGGGAGCCTTAAGAAAATGAAAGTAATTGATTTGTATGAGATAGAGCCAGGGGTTGCGTGTATCAAAATGGTGGAACGTGAGCATAAGAATACGTTTAGCCATCAGTTAAGCAGCGATTTGATAGAGGCCTTTGGGATTGTAGGCGCAGACGAAAAATATAAGGCTGTGATATTGACTGGTTATGACAGTTATTTCGCCAGTGGAGGAACTCAGGCAGATTTGTTGACATTACAAGAAGGAAAGGGGCGATTTTCTGATAATAATATTTATGCTCTGGCTATGGAATGTCCAATCCCTGTAATCTCTGCAATGCAGGGACATGGGATAGGTGGGGGTTTTGTGATGGGGCTATTCGCCGACTTTGTGATTTTAAGTAGAGAAAGCGTGTATACAACTAATTTCATGAAGTATGGTTTTACTCCTGGTATGGGAGCTACAATGATTGTACCTGAAAAATTAGGAATTGTATTAGCTGAAGAAATGCTTTTATTAGCACGTCGATATCGTGGTGAGGAATTGAAGATGAGAGGAGTGCCATTTCCTGTATACCCGAGAGCGGAGGTCATGGAACAAGCATTAATGATCGCTAGAGATTTGGTGGAAAAACCTAGAGTTTCCTTAGTAACTTTAAAGGCTCATATGACGCGGTCATTGCGTCAGCGATTGCCACAGTTCATTGAGGAGGAGGTGGCCATGCACGATAAGACATTTCATCAACCTGAAGTAAGAGACAATATTAGAACCCTATTTGGTGTTTGATCCGTTATAAATGAAGACTTCAGTAACAACCGTAACAGAAAAGTCTATCAGCGAACCTCAATTGGCCAGGTGTCTGGGTAAGATGGAGCGTTCCATGTGGTTTTTTGAGCAGTCGAGTGCTGCAAATATCTGTGTTGGATGTGATGTGAATGGAACGTTTACCGATGAGGGGCTTCGCCAAGCGATTGATTGGTGTCAGATCCGTTACCCGATGTTAAGAACGGTGGTTCGTCAGAAAAAAAAGCAACTTTATTTTGCCTGTTATAAAGAGAACGAGTCTCCTCCTATTTCCATAGATATCTCTGAGGGGAAATGTGATCAAGAAGACCGTATTGTGGAACAGGTGCTAAGCGAGCGTCTGGCCGGTGGAACCGGACTCTTAGTAAGTGTAAAACTGGTAAGAATTGAGGAAGACCGCAGTTTTCTTTGTGTCTATTTTAGCCATTTGATTGGTGATGGCTTTTCGGGGGTGCTTTTGATGAGGGATTTACTGACGGTATTGGGACATCATGAGTCAGGAGAGGAGATTCCCAAAGTGGAGTCCTTGGAGTTTCCTCCGACTGTCGAAGAAGGTATTCCTGAGCAGTATTCAGGGTTTAAGGGATTCAAGAAATTCTTAAGTTTTCAAAAAATCTTTGGTGCGAAAGTTAAGGAACTGGGGGGGAAGCCCAGTCCGCTTAGATTGAAAAAGGAAATTCCACATGCGGGGAGAAAAACCAATATTCGCAGTCTGTCGTTCAGTAAGGAAGAAACTGGGGCATTAATGAAGCGCTCCAAGGAAGAAGGGCTTACTTTTTATGCTTTGCTAAGTGCGGTAACTCTTGATGCTATGCAGCCTTTTCTTGAGCCAGACAAGAAATCCAAGTCAACTTCGAGTAGAGTGATTAGTTTTGCTTCGCCTGTGGATCTACGACCTTTTTTATCTATTTCAGCCAAGAAGCAATTTGGTTTTTACGCATCGTCCATGAACCATTTGTATCGCTTGGAAGAGAGGAACGACATGCTTAGCTTGGCAAAGAAGATTCAGGCGGATTTGAAGTCTTCACTTTTCCGTGTGAAGTCGCATCTTTACCTTACTCCTTATGTAGCCAAGTTTTTGGCTTTGAAGTGGTTGTTTCCTGTGAGCGATAAGGGAGTGAAACGGACGGCCAAGTTGACTGAAAAAATGTTCCAAACTTGTGCTGCGAATTTGACTTTTATCAATAATCCGCCCGTGGCTCCTGAGATAGGAAACCTGAAGATTGAGCATGCCAGAGGGCATATTGCTCCTTCGGTTATGGGAACGGCATTCTACAGTGCAGTATTGTACAATGAGGTGCTCACGCTATATTTGAATTACAACGACGGGCAGTTTTGTGATGAAGATGCGAATAAACTGAATAAACGCATTGAGGAAAATATAAGGCTTCTAATTCAGGGGGTGGGAAAGTGAGCGAATAGCTTCAAACAAGAACTTCGAAGAAAATTTTAACAATAGAACACAACAAAAAATGAGCAACGAAGAGACAGGATTCAAAACTATAAATGGGCAGAATATTTACTACAGAATAAAGGGCGAAGGCCCTCCAATGGTGTTTGTGCACGGTTGGACTTTGAATGCAAGTTACTGGGACAAGCAGGTCGACTATTTTTCTCAGAACTATACAACTTACACATATGACTGGAGAGGCATGGGGCAGTCAACTGGGGCGACTCCAGATTTCTCAATGATTGATCTAGGTAAAGAGTTGGCAGGGTTTATTGAAGCATTTGATATTGATAATCCGATTTTATGTGGTCATTCCGAAGGGGGAGCGATTGTTGCTCGCTATGTGGTGGATAATCCTAAGGCTTCCAAGAGTGTGATTTTGGCGGATACTTCATTGAATACTATGCTGAATGCTGTCGAGGGCGTGATCGGTTTCGCCTTAACCAAGTTGTTTTTTAATACGCAGAAGAAGGTTGGAAGTGATTACCTAGAGAAGATGATGCCCAGTTTACAGGGCAAATTCTTTTCCGAGGGATTTATCAAGGACAATCCCGAGTATATCAAGACATGGCAAAAACAGTTTTTGAGTAATTCAGTGGAAGGCGTGATCAATGGTCTGGGAGCATGGGAATATCGCAATAATCTTACAGAAAAATTTGAAGGAGTAGAGGCCCCGATGCTTTTGCTTTGGGGCATGGAGGATATGATGATTAAGCTGACAGATATGCAACAAATTCAAGAGCACTTAAGTAAGCCTTCCCAGTTGAGTACGCTTGAAGGTTCGGGGCATATGACTCCAGTTGAGGTTCCAGAACTTTTCAATCAAGCGATTAGTGAGTTTATAAACAGTAACGTAATGTAAGGGATTTTGCCTGAAGTAGAACAATTCGGAAAAGGTGTGGGGCGAACGAGTTTGCTCATCGCTGCTTGGCGTGCTCGAGAGTCTGAGCAAGTGGATCCTCTGTACTTTGATCCTGTAGCAAATATTTTTACTGATTCTGAATCAGGAGAAGAACTTGAGGGTGTCGATGGAGTTTCGTCTTCGACACGTCACTTAATCAATTACAGAACTCGCTATTTTGATGACTATTTGCTTTGTGAACTGAATCACGGGGTGAAACAGGTTGTTATCTTGGGTGCAGGGTTGGATGCTCGTTCTCTGCGGTTTAGTCGAGAAAAAGTGAAATTTTTTGAGTTTGATCAAGTAGAGGTTCTGCGTTTTAAGCAACGTCGATTGATAGAATCAGGTTATGATATTCGAAGCGTTTTTGTTGAAGGTAATTACATTCTAGACGATTTTATGAATCTGCTCATGGCTCAGGGCTTGGATCCAGCCTTGGAAACGTATCTCATTTGGGAGGGTAACTCGATGTATATTCCAGAGACTGATATCTTAGCGATGTTTGTTCGATTGAGGGAGAGACTACCTTGTTTTAAGATTTCTTTTGATTATTTGGCGAATGCTATCATTAAAGGTTCTACAGGGTATGACGGGGCTGGTGACTTAATAAGCAGTTTTGCGACCATGGATGCTCCGTGGATTACTGGCTTCGACGAGATAGAGCCCTTTGCTTCAAGGGCTGAACTGGAAGTAATAGAGAACAAATCGATGATTGAGGCTATTCCCCCTTCCTCAAACCGAGTGACGTTGGATCCCGATTTTTTCCGTTACTATTCTCTATGTACGTTAGGTTCAAAAGGATGAAATATATTGTATGAAAGACTTAAACAGCGTGCCCTCCTGGTACACAATATGTTGTGGTTTATCCTTGTCGATCAACAGCAAGCTTTATAGACTACGACTAAGTTTTTTCCGACTGGTAAAATGAATAACTTCTCTTCCAGAAAGATTGCCGTTACAGGTGTCTCTGCTCAGCTTCCGGGAGGAAGTATTGAGGATTTTTGGGAATTAGTGAGCGAAGGGAAAGAAGCTATTACGGAGGTTCCTTTTGAGCGTTGGGATCGTCAAAAATACTACGATTCTGATCAATCTGCTTCTGGGAAAACCTACTCTACTAAGGGGGCGTTTCTTTCCAATATAGGAGATTTTGACGCAGCCTTCTTTGGACTTGAGAATGACAAAGAAGTTGAAAGGATGGATCCTCAACAACGTCTTGCATTACAAGAAGCTTGGAGGGTTATCGAGGATGCAGGATACTCTCTCGAGTCATTGCAGAAGAAGAAAGTAGGAGTCTATGTGGGTGCACGTTCGGGAGATTACCACGATGCATTTATTAGCGATCCAGAGTCGCTTGAGCCATCTATGTTGAAGGGGCATGACTCTTCCATGCTTTCTGCAAGAATTTCACACCATTTTGATTTTCATGGGCCTAATCTGACGGTAAATACAGCCTGCTCTTCCATGGGAGTTGCTTTACATTTGGCTGGACAGGCTCTCTCTCTCGGTGAGATTGATGTTGCTTTGGTTGGTAGTGTGAACGTGATGAGCTCAGCACAGCGTTTCCTTATGCATAGTCGTGGACGATTGTTGTCTCGTAGCGGGAAATGTCGTCCTTTTGACGAATTAGCAGACGGTATCGTTCTAGGAGAAGCCGTGGGGTTTGTGTTACTGCGTCGCTTGGAAGAGGCTAAGGCTGATAGAGATAGAATCTATGGAGCAATCGTTGCTACAGGCGTTAGTCATGACGGCTACTGTGAGAAGGGTATTGCTTCACCTAATCCTGAAGCACAAAGCAATCTTATTAAGCAGGTGTGGGAGAAGGGCAAGGTTGCTGCCGATTCTATTGGATATTTTGAAACACACGGCACTGGGACATACAAGGGGGATGCTCATGAACTGAATGCTATACAGAAGTGCTTAAAATGTAACTTGGGCGACAACACTGGCGCTCGAAGCAAGATACCATTAGGTTCAGTTAAGGCCAACGTAGGGCACTCTATCACAGCTGCAGTGTTACCGGGGCTCATTAAGATACTTCTGTGCTTTAAGCATAAGAAGCTGCCTCCAGTGGCTAATTTTGAGACGGCAAATGAGTTAGCGGATATTGAAGGCAGTCTACTTCGAGTGCCCACCGCTACTGAGTCTTGGGTTAAGAGTGATAGTGGTCCTAGGACAGCTGCATTGAGTGCTTTTTCCTATACGGGGACTAATTTTCACATGGTTCTGGAAGAAGTTACTGAATCAGAATCGAAGGTTTTAAAAAAGGAAGCTTGTGCAGTCTTGTTATCCGCAAAATCTGGGGATGCTCTATTGAATCAAGCAAGGCAATTGGCAGGGTGGATAAGGTGTGCCTCAGATAGTTTGAATTTAGGGGATCTGGCCTATACTTTAGCAATAGGAAGAACTCATTTTCCCTTCAGAAAAGCATTCATCGTGGAGGATTTGGATGCACTTGTAAAGGTGTTAGGAGATTTTAAAAACCTTGCTGGAGATGAGGAAGTGGAACTTCAAACTGAGGCGGTAAAAGGATTTTCGGGCAATTTGGAGCAGGCTGTTCAAGTTTTTCAGCAAGGACAAATGATCGACTGGAGTTTATATATGCCCATGGGATCTCGGCGTATTGGACTTCCCACATACCCGTTTGAGAAAACACATTATTGGATGAAAGGAGCTGGTCAGTTGGTGACCAAGGCGAAGGATGAACAATTTTGTAGAGTTCTTGCCGATCGTGAGGAAGAGGGGGTAGTCTTGTTCTTTTCTCGGCGTGACGATGTATATCAAGACTTTGTTCGACAGCAGCGCAAATTGCCGGCAAATCTTCAGAGAAAGATCTTTTTAGTGAAGATGGGAGATCAAGCATTTGGTAAATTAGGAGATAGAATTTTTCAAATCGATCCAAGCCAGTCTCAACACTATCGAGACCTCGCGATGACCCTCGGGCAAAGAGGCTTCAAGGTGGAACGAATCGTTCACTTATGGAATTATCATTGCGAGAACGTTAATCTAACTTACCACGGAAATATAGATAGATGTCTGTTCCAGCTAGAAAAGAGCTTGAACACTGGCGTGGAATCAATGAGGCGAATGCTTCATGCTCTGAAGGTAAACCAAGAGAGCTATCCAGTTTCGGCTTTATTTCTCCATCATGGAAATGCTGAGGAACTACAACCTCAAAATCAGTTGACGGCAGGATGGATAGAGAGAATTTTTGCTGCCGAGAGTTCTGTATATTTTAAGAGTCTGCAGATATGTAAGCCTAATCATTCTGCGAAAGAGTTGGTGCAAATTATCATCAAAGAAAGCAGTCATGATACTCCAAAGCCAACAGTCGATTTATACTGTGAGCTAAACAGCGAAATTATACACACTCGCGAGCTTACTTTCGAGTCTAGTGACATACAACAGTCTTATGCTGTTCGTGAATCAGGGAATTATATTATCCATATCGGTAAAGATAGGCGTGGCATACCCTTAGCTATTGAATGGGCTAAAAGAGTTCACGATACTCAAACGAATCTAGGGAAACTCTTGCTGATTGTCGATGGTAGTTTACAAGATGATGTTCGAAACGTCGTGAATGCTCTCGAACTGGGGCAGCAGGTGGCGATTGCTAAAGGGCCTCTTGTTGAGCATAGAGATCTTGTGCATCTGGTGGATCAAGCTTCTTCCGTTGGTATCAATGATATCCATGGTGTTATCTATACTGCGATTGAAAATGATGCGGTACTTTCGAGTGAGATGAGGGAATTCTTCCTTCTTGATGAGCTCAGTAAAAGAACGTCTTTGGATTTCTTCCATGTGCTTTATCTGGAAGTAAACGAAGTGGTTAAAGGTCAGCCGTTTGGAGCATGCGCTGAATGGAGAAATGCCTTGGTAGAAACAGGTAAACGAAGCGGTAAGACAAGTAGAATAGCGTGTAGTATTTCAAACAATGATGCTCAAGCACGTATTGATTGCAATATTTTGTTAGAAAAACGTTTTGAGTTTGTTAACGATTCTCACTTTGAGAACGATGAAGGTGATGGTAGGCAAAGTGAGGAAGTTAAGGCGAATAGTAATGAGTTAGAATTCGTGCGTATTTTGTCTGAAGTGTTGCGAGTGGATCCCCAAAGTCTAGATTTGTCTCTCAGTGCTGCAGATATGGGGTTAGATTCGATGTCTATTTCCGACCTTACTGATCGAGTGAACTTTGCTCTTCCTGTTCGGTTGAGCCCTTCTCTTTTCTATAGACATTCTTCGGTAAGAGATATTGTTAATGCGTTGTTTGTTTCTGATACGACTGATAAAAAATTAAAGCCAAAAGCTAAAGAAGATAATGAGTGTAGTCTACTGGGGCTGGGTTTGAGAAGGGGGCAATCCCAACCTTTAAATGTTCACGACAGGAACCGACTTTCCGGCGATATTGCTATTGTAGGTATGAGTGGACGCTTCCCTATGGCACCGAATCTAAATTCATACTGGGAAAATCTGGTTAATGAGCGTGACTGCATTGAAGAAATCCCTGCATGTCGTTGGAACTGGGAGGAATTTCACGGTGAACAGGGGGAGGAAGGGAAAAGTTATTCTCGTTGGGGCGGATTTATCGATGGCATTGATTTGTTTGAACCTGACTTCTTCGGAATTTCCGCCCGAGAAGCGGAACTCATGGATCCACAGCAAAGATTAGTGCTACAGGGTGCTTGGCAGGCAATCGAGGATGCAGGGTATGCACCTAGTTCTTTAGCGGGGAGCGAAACAGGGGTGTTTGTAGGTGTTGCAACTTCAGATTATTCGACTCTAGTGGAAGTCTCTGGGCAAGGCAAACAAGCACATACACCTATTGGAGCATTTCATTCAATTTTAGCTAATAGAGTTTCGTATCATCTTGATCTCAGGGGCCCAAGTGAACCAATTGATACAGCGTGTTCAAGCTCTCTAGTTGCTGTGCACAGGGCAGTTCAAGCCATCAGAACAGGCCAATGTTCACAGGCGCTAGTAGGTGGGGTAAATGCATTGCTAGATCCAGCGCTTTTTGTGGCGTTCAGTGACGCAGGGATGTTATCTCCAGACGGACGATGTAAGACCTTTGATGCTTCTGCTAATGGATATGTTCGTGGAGAAGGTTTTGGAATGCTTTACCTCAAGTCGAAAGAGCAAGCGATCGCTGATGGAGATAGTATTTTAGCTGTGATTAAAGGTACGGCAGTGAATCATGGAGGTCATGCAAAGTCTCTAACAGCTCCTAACCCTGATGCTCAAGCTAAGTTGATATCCAGAGCACATGACGATGCATGTGTTGATGCTGAGACGATTGCATATATAGAAACTCATGGAACAGGAACTTCTTTGGGAGACCCAATAGAAGTTGATGGATTGAGGCAGGCTTTCTTTCAACATAAAGGCCTAGGGCTTGCTCAAGCTCGCTGCGGCATTGGATCGGTGAAGACAAACATAGGTCATCTGGAGGCTGCTGCTGGTATGGCAGGGTTGATTAAAGTAGTTCTTTCGATGCGGAACAAGACACTACCAGGGAGCTTGCACTTCAATAGCCTAAATCCATATGTGGAACTTGAGGAAAGCCCTTTTTATGTAGTTAATCAGACACAAGCTTGGGATACTATCGAAGGCACTGACGGTAAGATGATTCCCCGCAGAGCTGGAGTGAGCTCCTTTGGTTTCGGTGGAGCAAATGCCCACGTAGTACTGGAGGAGGCGGCTGTAGAGAATGAATATTCTAATATTGGAAGCGGAGAAAGTGACCAACCGGAGCTAATTGTCCTCTCGGCTAGAAAAACTGAGTCATTGAAAGCTCAGGTGCGACAGTTGTTAGGATATATAGAGCAGCGACAGGTGGAGGAGAATACTGGTGGTAGATTTACTCTTTCTAATCTGGCCTATACTTTACAGATCGGGCGCGATTCGATGAAAGTAAGATTGGCTATTGTTACAAGTTCCTTTGATACACTAGCAGAACGTTTGAGTATGTATCTTGAGAAGCCTTCTAGCGGGGATGGTATTTACTTACAGACTGACCAAGCTGGGAGTGTCAGCGAGGGACTTTTATCGGCCTTTGCTGAAGATGAGGAGCTAAGAGAGGTTGTCGGTAAGTGGATAGAGGCAGGGAAACTTTCTAGGCTCGCAGAAATATGGGTACAGGGAGGAGAGATCGATTGGCATCAGTTCAGGAGGCAATCTTCGCCTTTGAGGTTGAATTTGCCGGGTTATTGTTTTGACTCTAAGTCTTATTGGGTGGGAGACAAACAAGACCATTCGACCAGGGAGGTCTCAAAAGATGTTTCTCGACTTGGTAGCTTACTCACGAAGTCGTGGGAAGTTCGAAGCTTGGAGGATGCGCATTCACCTTCTTTACCTGAAGGCAAGGTGTTGGTTTTATACGGAAAAGAAACTAGAGGGCTGGCTCAAAGGTTGGAGGAAAAATTGTCTGAGGCTAAGTTGTGTGACATTGATTCAACTACTAATTTTCTTCAGGAAAAGAATGGGGAATTTGTTGGCTACATAGATCTCGTTGCTTGCGAGATAGGCAGAGAAAGAACACGAGAGTATACCAAGTGGATTGAGCTGCTGAAGAAACTGATAGAAAATGCGGATTCGAAAGGGTTAATGGTTCTTGTGGTGACTAGAGGGCTCGAAGCCTTCCAAAACGACTCTATTAACCGGGCTGGGGTAATGCAGGCGGCTTTATCACGAATGCTACAAAGTGAATACCGATTGGTTAGCTCGAGGCATCTCGATCTAGAGCCTCACAGTGATGAGGTGACGATGGTTGATCGAATCATTACCGAGTATGGTGCAGAGTCTGAACTTGCTGAAGTGTGCTACCGAGCAGGGAAGCGTTATGGAACGTTTTTTGCTCAATCGCCACTCGAAAATAAGGGGGCGGCTTTTGTTTTCCCTGAAGGTCGCGTTTTGTTAGTGACTGGAGGGACTAGAGGAATTGGCCTTTGTTGCGCTCAGCACATGGTGCGGAACTATGGAGTTAGGAAGCTTATTTTGCTTGGTCGAGAAGAAGTTCCGAGAAGGCATTTTTGGGAAGAGGAACTAGCAAGAGGTGGAGTTATTGCAGAAAAAATTAAGGCTATTCAGCAGTTTGAACAACAGGGTGTGGAGGTGCGAATCCTTTCGGTGTCACTATCCGATGTCCAGGCGCTAGATCGCAACCTTGAAGATCTTAAGAAAGCTATGGGACCATTGGGTGGAGTGCTTCATTGCGCTGGTCTAGTAGATCAAGAAAACTCTGCTTTTGTTCGCAAAGGGATTGATTCAATAGTGCGTGTTTTAGAGCCCAAGGTAGAGGGTCTTGATGGGTTAGTTGCATGCCTCCAAGAGGAAAAATTGAAGTTTTTCGTTAGTTTTTCCTCTGTATCGGCAATCGTGCCAAGTTTGGCCGTAGAGCAGAGTGATTACTCAATGGCGAATGCCTACTTGGATTATGCTGCCTATGCGGACTCTTGTTCTTGGCCTATGATCAGTGTTCAGTGGCCTAGTTGGAAGGAGGCTGGGATGGGTGAAGTGACTAGTCCTGCATACAAGGAAAGCGGCTTGCTTAGCATTAGCAACAAAGAAGGAATGATTGCTTTAGATGGTATATTGTCAAACTTGTCGAGTCAGGTTGTGATGCCAACCGTAGTGGATCCTAAGATCTGGCAGCCATGCAGGTTGCGTAGATTGCTGCAACATAAACAGAACTCTTCAGCAAGTGTAGTTCCATTGCACACTACTCGTGCTGGTAGTGTTAGCCACGTAGACGAAAATACAGATGTAAAGGAAGTTCAATTGGAAGCATTCCTTTGTGAACTGTTAGCTAGAGAACTTAGGGTGGATAAGGGAGATGTGCAGGTTGATGCTTCTTTTCAAGATTATATCTTAGATTCTATTTTATTGGCACAAATAATACGGCGTATTTCAATAGAACTGTCTATTCAACTTGATCCATCTGTTGTGTTTGAATATACCTCGATCCAAGCGTTGGCAGGCTGGCTTTGTGAGAACCATGGTGTTGCCGTGTTGAAGTTTTTCGAATCTGTTCAACAGGAGCAGGATCCTGTCGATACTGCAGAGGATATTTCAGAAAAAGAGTTTAATCCTGATAGTTTTGATCACAATGAGCCAAAACCAGATTGTGAGGTGAAACAACGGAAATCTACCGAAGCTATAGCAGTTGTTGGCATGGCCTGTAGATTTCCTGGAGCGTCAAATTTAGATGAATACTGGAACTTGCTGCGTTCGGGGAAATCGGCAATTGTTGAAGTTCCTAATAGCCGATGGGGTAGCCAGGGTAAATGGGTTGCTGGGCTTATTGACGGGGGGCAGGAGTTTGATCCTGCATTTTTCAAAATTTCAGAGGCTGATGCTCGAGCTATGGATCCTCAGGCTCGTTTACTGCTCGAAGAATGTGCAAATCTATTGTGTAATGCAGGCTACACTCGTTCCGAATTACAAGGTACCAATGTGGGAGTTTACTTAGGGGGCAGGTCTAGGCATTGGCCAGAAGAGGATTCTCTAAGTAAGGCGAATAACCCAATTGTTGCAGTCGGTCAAAATTATTTGGCAACCAACTTGTCCCAGTACTTCGATTTTAGAGGTCCTAGCATGGTTGTGGATACAGCTTGTTCATCAGCTTTGGTAGGAATACAGTTGGCTGTTCAAGCTCTGAAAACTGGCAACATTTCGTCCGCTATTGTAGGGGGAGTGAATGTGCTACCAAGTGATGCACCTCATCGACTCTTTGCCCAACGAGAATTGTTATGCGATGGGAAGGATTTTCATTTGTTTGACCGAAGAGCCTCGGGGGTTGTGTTAGGAGAAGGAGTTGGTCTGGTGATGCTGAAAAAGCTCGATCGTGCTCGCGAAGATGGCGATAGAGTTTTGGCTGTCATCGAAGGTGTCGCGGTGAATAACGATGGTCGTACAGTGGGGCCAGCTACTCCTAGTATCAAAGCCCAGAAAGCTGTGATGGAAGAGGCTCTTCAGCAAGCAGGAGTTTTACCTGAGTTCATTGACCATGTGGAAGTGAATGGCAGTGGTTCTGAGGTCACTGATTTAATCGAGCTCAAAGCCATTCAATCGGTTTACCGAGGGGGAGAGGGCAGGGGATATAGCTTAGGCTCAATAAAGCCTAACATAGGACATCCTTTGTGTGCAGAGGGGATCGCTGGATTTATCAAACTAGTGCTCATGTTGAAGAACAAGCAATACGTACCATTTTTATCGGCACAGGAGCCAATGGTTCACTTCGATATGGAGCAGTCGCCTTTCCGTTTTGAGCGTGAGGCCATAGACTGGAATTCCGAGCAGCGAAGGGCATCACTGAATAGCTTTGCCGATGGAGGGACAAATGCCCACGTCATTCTCCGCAGCGTTGTGGAGCAGACTAACTCAAAGTTAAAGGGGGGTAGGAGAGAAATTGAACCTCCTGAGTTCCGTAAATTAGATTTTGGTCCTAAGGTGAGGACTTCCGCGGTAAACCCATGGTCAATGTTGCTGGATGTTCATCATCCGATGTTGAAGGACCATAAAGTATATGGTCAAGAGCTGCTTCCAGGCTTGGCATACATTGACATTGTCTATCAGTTCTTCCTAGACAGAGGGGAGGCATTTGAATCATTGGAGCTGAGAGGTCTGACAATTTATCAACCGATGACCGTTGGCACAGAGCGTAGCGTGAAGTTGTTGATAGAGACTTCAGAGCCGAGCGACCAACTAGTCAAAGTAGAGATCTTTGGGCGAATCTATCAAGGTGTTAAAGGAAAACAAATTGAAGGAGCGAAAGTTCTCCATGCTACAGCAGAAATGCATCGAGTCCGAGGAGTAGCCTTTGATCAACGCCTTTACTTGAGAGAGCTTGAGGATGTCGCATTAGAGGTGCAGCCAATTAGTGTAGCATACTCTCATTATAAAAATCGGGAACTGATGCATACTGGTGGTATGCTTGCTGAAGGTGAAATTTATATCACTGAGAAGGCCCGCACTGTAAACCTGAAACTTCCCCAAGTGGGGATGGCAAATGCAGTATCGTATCTGTTCCATCCTACCTTAATTGATGCGAGCGGTGTGGCAACGGGGCAGATGTTCGATGAACTACTAGAGGGCGAAGATCGCCTTTTCTTGCCCTTGTATTTCGGCAAATTTAGAGCGACAGGGTTGATGCAGAAATCCTGTTTAACGAGAGTAAAACAGGATTCCGTTCGACGTAAGAGCGACCTACTATTGATGGATTTGGAGTTCTTTGATAAGGAGGGCAAGAAGCTTGCCGAGTTAGAAGAATTTACCTACAAGTTAGTAAGAGACCCACATCTGATCACTGCTATTCCCAATGTTAGTGCAGATGAGGAGATTACAGAAACACCAGATGAAAATCGTTCACGTTGGATTATTGCCAATTCACTAGAGGAGCTAGGTGAAGTAGAGCTGAGTGAAGGCCTGAGCTCTACTACTAAAGCGGAGCTGCTGGTGCGACAAATGTTTGCTGATCAGTTACAGTGTGATTTTGATGAGGTCGACGCGGATGCAGGGTATTTTGAAATGGGGATGACTTCGTTAGGAGTAGTCAAATTGGCTCAACGTATTCAAGAGCAAGTAGATTCTGGTTTCGCGACTCCAATCTTGTTTGAATATACTACAGTTTCCGAGATTGTTGCTTATCTGTTAAAAAACTATGATGAAAAGTTGAATGCTCTTTTTGTTGGAAAGAGTGAGAAGGAAGAGGAGACGTTGAAGTATTCTATTCACGATTTTGACGTTCAGGGATACCAAAGGAAACCTAGTGGTAGCCGCAAGAGTATTCTAAAAATATTGGCACATTTGTTACACAGAAGAATAGCAATGTGGGTTGAGGGTGATATGCTCAAGTGCAGAGTGTTCGGAGATACGCTCTTGCAAGAGTTGAGGCAACTTGTGATACAAAATAAGTATGACTTTGCACAACAACTTACGGTAAATAAATGGATTCCTTTGACTCGTTCTCAGAGACGCTATTGGACTCTCACACGTATGCAGCCTGGTAAAGCTGCTTATAATAACCCCTTGGGGATTAGTATTCGTGGGGATATAGCTCCGCAAATAATACAAAAGGCAGCTTTGTTAATGGTAAACCGTCATGACACTCTGCGTGCTCTGTGCCCGAGGATCGGTGGACAACCTGCCATGGTTGTTTCTCCTTTACTTCAAGAATTCGATTATGACTTTGTCCAGTTGGACGCGGAAGAGGAATCTTCTGAGAGACTTCGAGAGATCGCAACAAAGGAAAGCCAAACTCCGATCAATCCCATGGAAGGGCCGAATGTCAGGATGAAAGTGATTCAGTTGGCCTCAGATAGGCACGAAGTGTTGTTCACCGTTCATCATACTGTCTTCGATGGTTTTGCTTATGTTCCGTTCTTAAAGGAATTCGCTTATTTTTGTCGCACTTTGCATGCGGGAGACAGGCTTGTTCCAGAAAAGGCTATACAGTATGAAAATTACTCCCTGAGAGAGCCGATGGAGCAAGATGCTAAAGGAATTGAGTTCTGGAAAGAACAGCTCAGTGAAGCTCCTACCTATACTAGGCTGCCATTGGATAGAGAGCGCCCTGTGTTAAGTCAGTATAGTGGGAAGACGCAGTCGATATGGATTGCACCGGAAACGTATGGTAAGATGGAGGAGTTAGCTTTGGCAATTGGAGTAAGCTTTTTCCCTCTTATGGTAGGTCTATTGAAGCTCTTCATCGCAAACTGGTCTGGCCAGAAAGATATTGTTTTCGGGACAACAGTTCAGTGCCGCGATGAAGTAGAGGATAAAAATGTGTTAGGTGATTTTACCAACTTCATAGCACTCCGATCACGTATTGATCTTGGTCAGTCGTTGGGAGACTTTGTAAAGCGTGTGCATGAAACCTCCTTGGACTGTCTGCTGCATAAGAATGTTCCTTTTGAAGAGATTGTGAGATTAAGTAGCGGGGGATCTGAGAATGTGAATCCAGTTTACAACATTCTTGTCAATCAGCTACCACCGATATCAGAGCTTGAAGGAGGATTGTCAGATGAAGCATTGCAAATCAGTTTCAGTAATAATCGAGTGCTTAACGGCGCTGCAATGTTGGACATGCGTTTCGAATGGTATGAAGACGCTCAAGGGCTCAGGTTGCATTGTGAATATGATACAGAGCTGTTCTTTGAATCTACGGTAGTTAAACTACTCGAGGATATTCAAGTTTTTGTCGAAGAGAGTATGAACAGTGTTGAAAGTGAAGTGGGGCAACTTATTCAGTTTGCCAAGCCTACTGGGGCGGTTTCAAGTGAATCTCTTGTTAGTTTAAATACTCCTGTCGTTTCTGATAGAAAAAATGAAGGACTCGAGACAACTGGCATGAACACATACGAAGAGATCGAAGAATACTTGTTGGAACAGCTTGATGATCTTAAGGATCTGGGCAATTTGAGTGATAAGAAAAATATGAGTTTCTTTGAATTGGGGCTTGGCTCTTTTGATGTGGCCAATCTATCAGCCGAACTGGAGGAGGTATATCCAGATTTCGAAGTGGGAAGTGTGTTCAAATATCCAAATATTTCAGCCCTAGTAGGATATTTGCATGACCGATATGGAAAAGTAACAAACGTTAGGGAAAGCAAAATAAAAAGTATTTCCGGGACCAATATTAATTTTGAACTTTTTAGATAGGACAATGATGGATTTAACATGGATTGAAGAAAGATTTACCGAGGCGTCTGATAAAGAAGCTCTATGGGTAGATAGCTCCGTGAGTTCTTATGGAGATTTGATAGAAGCAATTAATAGTTGGGCCCCCAGTCTAGCAGAGGCCAAGATTAGCAGAGGTTCGAGGGTTGCAATTATTGGTGAGTATTCGCTAGAGAGCATTTCTCTTTTCTACGCTCTTTTGAAATTGAATACTATCATCGTTCCGTTTGCCGATGATGATGCTTCTGTAATCGAGAAGAGACTTGAACTTTTGGGTGTTGAAGCAGTTGTTGATTTTAGAGAAGGTAAAGAAGTTAAACTGATTGAGCGACAGCAGCCAGTGGAGCATCAACTTATCGATGATTGTCTTAGTTTTACAACAGCCGGAATCGTGATTTTCACTTCTGGATCTACAGGAGAAAGTAAGGCTGTGCTCTATAGGGCAGATCACTTGGTAAATAAGTTTAGGAAGACTGCCTCAAAAAGCTTTAGAACCTTGGTGTTCTTGAAATTTGATCATATTGGCGGGATTAACACTTTACTGGCAGTTCTTGGTCAAGCTGGAACGGTGGTGGTCAGCCGGTCAAGGCAAGCGAAAGATATTTGTCAGCAAATCCAGCAGGCCAGGGTGGAGTTACTCCCCACGACGCCGTCTTTCCTGACAATGTTGGTATTGTCTGATTACCAGAATGTATATGATTTAAGTTCGTTACAAGTTATTACCTATGGCACCGAAGTGATGCCGCAGTCAACGCTTCTCGCTATTGATAAAACTTTTCCCAAGATAAAGCTGAAACAGACATATGGACTTACCGAGCTAGGCATCATGTCGACAAAATCAAAGTCAAATCAATCGAAATGGGTAAAAGTCGGTGGAGAAGGTGTGGAGTGGAAAATTGTAGAGGGACTGTTTTGGGTAAAAACAAATACTCCTATGTTAGGTTACCTCAATGCTCCGAGTCCTTTCGATGAGGAAGGTTGGTATAACACTGGCGATAGGGTGAATCAAGATGGGGATTACGTTGAATTCCTGGGAAGGGAGAGCGAAATTATTAATGTAGCAGGAGAAAAAGTTTATCCTCAGGAGGTGGAGGATGTTCTCTTGTCTATGCCAAATGTTGTCGAGGTACTAGTGCGTGGCGTGAGTAACCCAGTGACGGGGCAAACCATTATGGCTGAGCTTGTTCTTGGAGAGGAAGAGGTTCTAAGGGAATTGAAGAAGCGACTTAAGTTATACTGTAAGGGTAAGTTAGCACGCTATAAAATTCCTACCCAGATATCAGTAGTGGAGAAACAATTTATTGGAAAGCGTTTAAAAAAGTATCGTATAGCAAAATCAAGTGTGTCATGAATAATCAAATAGTTATTGTAAGTGGGGGAAGCCGTGGTCTTGGGCGAGGGATTGTGGAGAAATTGTTAGAAAAGGGAAGTAAGGTAGCGACTTTCAGTCGTTCACGAAGTGCCTTTATCGAGGAGGCTTCAGAGCGTTATGGGGAAGCGTTTCATTGGGAAAAAATCGATGCTAGCGATGGTGAGGCTCTTAAAAATTTTGTGAAACAGGTTTATAAAAAATATGGAGCTATTCATGGTCTAGTGAACAATGCTGGTATCAATGTGGATCAATTGATTTCGATGACTAGTGATGAGGAAATCGATGATTTGTTGAATATTAACCTCAAGGCATCGATCAAGCTAATGAGGAATGTGAGTAGAGTGATGATGCGACAAAAAGAGGGAAGCATCATTTCTATTAGCTCGATAATTGGAACCAGAGGATTTAAGGGGACTAGCGTCTATGCAGCAACCAAAGCAGCTTTAGATGGAATGACGCGAGCAACTGCTCGAGAGCTCGGTGTGAAGGGTGTGAGGGTGAACAGTGTTGCTCCTGGATTCATCGAGACTGATATGACTGAGCACATGCCCGAAGCTCAACGTGCTCAAATTATCCGTCGCACACCAATAGGGCGGTTGGGGCAGGTCAATGAGGTTTGTGGATTGGTATTGTTTTTGCTGGGGCAGGAGTCCAGCTTTATCACTGGTCAAACGATTACGGTAGACGGTGGACTAACTTGTTAAAGACTATGTTCAGAGAATCAATAGAATTAACATATAGCCATCAAGATCTCGGACGCTTGAACGAGTTCGGTTTGATGTGTTTGTTTGGTAATATGCATTCCAAGGCTTTGACTCAAGGGGTGGAACATTCTGTTGAAGATATTGTTGATAATAGCGGGTTGCAACTTTATCCAGCGTATTTCTATACCTGTTTACGTATCCCTGAAACCTGCACTTTATCTCATTTTAAAGCATGGCAACCTGTTGATTTGGGAGTCGAGGTAAGCCGTTATGGTAAGTGTTACTTGGATTCCAAGTATGTGGTGAAACCTGCAGAAGCAGGCAAAGTCCAGACTGAAGATTTTGCAAGGGGGCCAATGCCTACAATGGTAGCTAATAGCTTGTTCATGGTCGATGTTACTGAGGATGCTTCAGTTTCTAGGCAATTGGCGGTTCCAAAGTCTGGCACAATGGCGGATCTTCCTTCGGTGAAACAAAAGCCCAAGGCGATTCGGAAGGCTAAAAAAGTTCAGCAACTGGGGACGATATATCCAGAGATGGAATACCCATTGAGAAGCAAAGAAAATATTTCATACAGAGTAATTCCTGGCCGGGATGTAGCGATTGGGCATGCGATGATTTTTGCTCGTTTTGGTCAAGTGATGGACTGTGCAGAGCATGTCTTTCTCACTGACCACCTAGACTTAGATATTGGCGATCTACAGAGATCGGAATATAACTTACTGGAGCGAGAGATTTATTATTACAACAACGCATACTCTGGAGATGTGATTGAGATTGTCGTAAAACTGTCTTTCACCGAGGTAGACGATCCTGATGCTGCTATCCAGTTATATGTGGACTGTGAATATCAACTTTTCAGGGGTTCGAACATGGAATTGTTGGCGATAGGTTATGTAAAGAAGGGGGTTGTTGGACAAAGCTGGAAAAAGCTTAAGGTCCACAATCTTGTAAAGACCAAACTAAAAATCAAATTTAACAAAGGATGAAGATGCAAATAAGAGAAAAAATACTTGAGGTGATTACGGATATTCAGGAGCAGAATGAGCGTAGTGATCGATCGGTGTCCGATAACTCCCAAATGATTCAAGACTTAGGTTTTACTTCGCTAGATGTGGCCGAATTGATCGCCGATTTGGAAATGGAACTCGATCTTGACCCTTTTTCTAACGGAGTTTCACTTATGTCGGTAAGGACAGTAGGTGAGTTTTATGAGGTTTACGAGAACGCGTGTAACGAGAAGGTATAAATGATGAGGACGGATGTTTTTGTTTCAGGAATGGATTGCAAGCTTGCTAATCTAGGGAACATCCGTGCTTATTTCTCAGCTATTACTCAAGGTGCTTCCATCGACTTTGAGCAAGAACTTAACTTGTCTCAACAAGATCTTGAGCTCGTAAAAGAAGGGGCGAATTTGTTAGGTCTTAAGTTTCACGAGCTATCTGAGCTTGAGATGATAGTTCTGCTTCTTTCTTTGGGCGCCACGAAGGGTTCTACTCCTAAAGACTGTCAGGTTTTCGTCTGCTACGATGGAGGAAGCTTGGAGCTGGAGCTACTAGAGAACGCATTCGGCTCTTTATCGAGTAAAATTAGATGGTGGCGAGCTGTTGAATTTGTAGACAGCCGAAAATACGATGCTTTATCCAGTATCCACAGAACAAGGGCCGGGTTCCTAATGAATCACTTTGAACAGGCTCTAGTTATTGGGTTATCAGGAAAGAGTGGGATCGATAAAGAGAAGGTCATTGTTTCAGGCGGGGCTTCTCTCTACTTTTCATCAACAGATCGAGGGATAGGTAAGTTGCTGCACAGTGTTAGTGAAGAACGAAGAAGGGAAGGAATATTCAATAAGGTTCAATCTCAATTGACCCATGAGCTGGAAAGGGATGGAAAACAATGCCATCTGCTATACGAAGATTCTGAGTGCATTCATCCATATCCAGCTCTGCAGGGAGTCTTGAGTTGTATTGATGGGATTTTGAGTTTGATGCATGGTTCCGTGACCAATAGTGAAATTATTTTGGATGGAGCTAAGGATGGATTAAGTATTCTTGGTTCGACAAGATCTCTTACAGGTCTGGTGTTTGGTGGGACTGAACTCCCCGTTTGTTCGCAAGTTGTGCCTAAACCTGAAAGAAAGGATGTTGCTGATCCTCAAGAAAATAATTCAGAAACAGATTCATGCGCCCCTATTGCGCCAAGCAAGGAGGACAACCTGGATGGGATTGCAATTATAGGAATGAGTGGCAGATTTCCTGGGGCATCTTCTGTCTCAGAATTTTGGAAAAACTTACTCGCTGGCAAAGAAAGTATTTCAACATTTTCGGAGAATGATTTGCTAGAATCTGGAGTTACAGAAGAGGTTGTAAACAATGAGAACTATGTTCGCTCGAAACCAGCTTTGCAAGACACGGACAAGTTTGATAGTCTATTTTTTGGTATCTCACCTAAGGAGGCTGAGCTTCTTGACCCGCAGCAACGTTTGGCCCTTGAAGAGGCATATCATGCTTTCGAAGATGCAGGGTATGTGCCATCCGATATTCATGATGTGGGAGTGTTTCTTTCGGAGTTTATCGACACCTATTGGATGCATGTAAATTTGAACGAACCTTTCCAGAACGGTTCTTCTTCCGAACAGTTTCTTACGGTGACATCGAATGATAAGGACTATCTTGCAACAAGGATTGCTTATAAAATGGGCTTCACGGGCCCTGCTATGTCTATTCAAACCGCTTGCTCCAGTTCTTTAGTGGCAGCTCATATGGCCTGTGAATCAATACGATCTGGAGACGTTTCGATGGCGTTAGCTGGTGGGGTAGCTCTCACGTTCCCCCAGAAAGCCGGCTATAGCTTTCAAGAAAATTTGATCTATTCTCCTGATGGTCACTGTCGTCCGTTTGATCACAGAGCTTCTGGCACCTTGTTCGGAGAAGGTGTAGGGATGGTGTTGTTGAAGAAGCTTTCAGATGCCATTGAGGATGATGATCCAATTTATGCGGTCATCAAAGGTGGAGCCATTAATAATGACGGATCCAACAAAATTGATTTCATGGCGCCAGGGTATTCTGGGCAGAAAGAGGTTATTTCTAAAGCTCTGAGAAAAGCTAATGTGGAGGCCGATTCCATTGGATATGTTGAGGCTCATGGAACAGGGACTCAAATGGGGGATCCGTTAGAATTCTCTGCTTTATCAGATGCTTATCGTGAGCAAACTGAGGAGTCAGAATACTGTGCGATTGGTTCGGTGAAGGGGAATGTAGGACATCTCAATACGGCCGCCGGCATTACGGGTTTGATCAAAGCGGCTCTGTGCGTGAAGCATGGAATGATTCCTCCGATTGTAAATTTTGAGGAAGCAAACTCGCAGATAGATTTTCACTCAAGCCCTTTTTATCTTAATACCAAAGTGCAGATTTGGCAAAAATTAGCTAGAGAGCGATGGGCCGGAGTGAGCTCCTTTGGCATTGGGGGAACAAATGCCCACTTAATTTTACAAGGATGTCAGCCACATTCAAAAGTTTTGACCACTAAGGGCAGAAGGGGAGAGTTAAGAATTCCTGCTGTGCTCACTCTTTCTGCGAGAACTGCTTCTGCACTGACTAATTATGTGGAGAGCATGATTACGTTTCTTGAGCTAAACCCTGATGTTGATATCTGGAACCTCTGCTATACCATGCAAGTAGGTCGTGACGCCTTCAATCATAGGATTGCAGTAGCTGCTAGATCCTCAGATGCGATGGTGAGCTTACTTCGAAAGGCTAAGGAGGAGGATGCTTCAGGCTTTGGTTTTTGGAAAGGAGTCGTCGGGGAGGTGCCAGAAAAGCTTGGAGAAAGGGGTGCCAAAGCTAAATACATTGAATTAGCTCAAGCTTGGATCGAAGGGGAACCGGCAGATTGGTCAATGCTATACGCTGACGATCCTCAACCAGAGCGCCTATCTAGCCTGCCAACTTATCCTTTCGAGAAAAAACGTCACTGGTATGAAGCCGCAGGAGCGTCGGAGCTCATTTCCAAAACCGAAGCTCAGGAGCCAGGAAAAGCGGAAAATCTGATTTTCAAGCCTAGTTGGCGACCTCTGACCGCCATGGAGTTCAAGCGAACTTCTGAATCAATGTCTAAGAGTCTGAGCATCCAAGTGATTGCTGGCGGTGAAGCAGATCAGGTGAAACTACTCAAGAAAGCTCACTATGGAAAGACGGTTAGCCTAGGTATCGAGGGGAAATCAATCGAAGAGGTGGCTCTCTTGTTCAAGAAGCTTGGGGAGATCGAGAGTTTGGTGTGGATTGCCCCTGAAGGTAAACGATTGCTTTCTGGGGAGAGCTTGCCAGCAGCTTTGGATGATGGGGTTGTTAGTGCACTCCGTTTAGTGAAGGCTTTGATTAGACTTGGCTATGCAGAACGGAAGTTAGCTTTGACCTGGATCACTACTCAAAGCATTTCGATTTCTGACACTGAATCGATCACTCCTGAGTATGCTGCACTTCATGGCTTCGTCGGTGTCTTGGCTAAAGAGTATCCGGGATGGCAAGTGAGAGTGTTAGATAGAGAGACCGGTGACTTGAGAGTATTTGGAGAGCTGTCGAATCTTCCACTTACACTTCCCTTCGATGAGGTAGGGAATGTCTGGGTACAACGTGGCAGGGAATGGTTTGTTCAGGAACTGCTGCCAGTAAAGAAGATTGTTGTTTCGGAGTCGCTATACAAGTCCGGTGGAGTATATGTGGTCATTGGTGGGAGTGGAGGTCTAGGAGAGCTATGGACTCGTTGGATACTTGAAACGTATCAGGCTCAAGTAGTCTGGATCGGTCGACGTGAACTGGATACTGCCATAGAGATAAAACTAGATGCTCTTGCCGAAGTTGGCCCTAGGCCAAGCTACTATAAAGCGGATGCAACGAACAGAGCTGAACTGCAGCGAGCTTATGAGAAGATTGTACAACATTTTGGAAGCATTCAAGGGGTGTTGCATTCTGCAGTGGGTATTTTTGATGATGCCTTGCGCGACACATCCGAAGAGTCACTACGTGAGATACTTTCGGTAAAGATAAGTGCCAGTGTTCATGTTGGTGAAGTTTTTGGTCAAGAAAAACTCGATTTCATTTTGTTTTTCTCTTCTGTTGCTTCGTTTGTCAAAGGTGCTGGTTTTGCGGGATATGCCTCAGGATCAACCTTTATAGATGCCTACGCTAGCTACCTTTCGATAGCGATTGGCTGCCCTGTTAAAGTCGTGAATTGGGGATATTGGAGTGTTGGTTCAGGCGATCGTGTATCCGACACTTTCAAACACCTTCAGCAACGCATCGGGGTCGAGCCCCTTGTTGCGAACGAAGCGATGTTATTGTTAGATAAGTTTCTGAGTTCACCTTTAGAAAAAGTAGCTATAATGAAAACGTCTCGACCAGAGGTGTTGCCTGCCACAAATGTGACGGACGTTGTCAGAGTGCTTGCTTCATCGCATGGCTCGATTCGTTTTGCTAACCGCAGTTTGAATCATGATATAGTGGGGCAGCTACAGCAGAAGGAATACTCTTGGGAAAAGGTTGTGGATATTGCCTTGGCTAATATTCTGTATTCTAGTTTGAAAGAAAGTGGTATCTTACGCCAAAGAGACTTCTCGTTTTCAGAAGTGCAACGAAACTCAACTTGCCTAGATTCATATTATCCTTGGTTACAAGAAACGTTGTCTGAATTAGTTCGCTTAGGCTTCCTTACTAAGAATGGAGAACGCTATAACGAAACGAAATCAGTGGGTAGCGAGCTGAGTGAAGCTTGGAATCAGTGGAATAAGCAGAAGGAAGATTCTGACTTTGAAGATAAGAGAGCTCACTATGAGTTATTAGAACACTGCTTGAGAGCTCTCCCTGAAATTCTGAAAGGTCGCCGACAAGCTACTGAAGTTATGTTCCCTGATGCTTCTATGAGATTAGTTGAAGGCATCTACAAAAACAATGCAGTGTCGGATTTTTTCAACGATCAATTAGGTGATATTCTAGTCAGTGCGGTTCGAGACCTCATTGCTTCGAGGCCTAGCGATTCTAGAAGTTGTTCAATAAGAATTCTTGAGATAGGGGCTGGAACTGGCGGCACAACCGCACCTTTATTGGAGAAACTTAAGGGCTATCACAGCGATATAGAAGAATATTGTTATACGGACTTGTCCAAGTCCTTCCTGTTTCATGCAGAGAAGCACTATGCCTCAAGTAACCCCTTCTTGAGAACTCAGATTCTTGACATTTCTCAGCCTATAGAAGAGCAAGGTGTCGAGATCGCTTCCTATGACTTCGTGATAGCTACCAATGTCTTGCACGCCACCAAGAATATCCGTCAAACACTTCGTAATGCCAAAGCTCTGCTAAGACCTGGCGGGGGGCTTCTAATCAATGAAATTAGCCGTAAATACTTCTCAGCGCACCTAACTTTTGGCTTACTTGACGGATGGTGGCTTACCGAAGATGCGGGGCTTCGGATGGTAGGATCTCCAGCTTTTACTGAACATGGCTGGCAGCGTGCCTTGCAGGGAGAGGATTACCTCAATGTATCGTTTCCTATTGAACAAGCCCATAACCTAGGTCAGCAGTTGATCGTCGCTGAAAGTGACGGTGTCCTTCGGCAGACAGAGCTTAAGGATATGCGTGCTCCGGTTGAGGGCAGGTTGGATAAGAGGAGATTGGCAGAAAACCAACCGGTTACAGAGTCCTTCGATAAAGAAGCCTTGCGAGACCATACTGTCGACTACTTTAAAGACTTGCTAGGGCGTGTTTTAAAGATAGCTCCTGAGGATTTGGACCCTAAGGAGTCGTTTGAGCAATATGGTTTGGATTCTATTCTAATTGTAGAATTTAATCAGCAATTGAATCAAATTTTTGGAGATGTTAGCAAGACCCTATTGTTTGAAATGCCTACAACAGAAGCCTTGGCAGATTATTTTGTCAAGGAACAGCCCGAGACGCTAGTAAAGGTTCTTGGGGTTAAGATCTCTAACGTCAGCTCAACACTCGCTGTTTCCCAAGAAAAGGATTCTCGACTTCAAATGACCGCTGCACGTGAAAATGAGAGAGAGCTTAAGACGGAAGAGAAGCAGTTGCCAAAGACTATTGCTCCGATCGGTGGGCATGAACCGATTGCCATCATTGGCATAAGTGGACGCTATGCTCAGTCTGAGAATGTAAAACAGTTCTGGGAGCTGTTAGAGCAAGGACATGATTTCGTTACCGAGATACCGGAGGAGCGGTGGGGTTTGAAGGGTTTCTATGTTTCTGATGCAGATATAGCCGCTAAAGAGGGTAAAAGCTATAGCAAGTGGGGAAGTTTTGTTGATGGTTTTGCTGATTTTGATCCACTCTTCTTTAAAATAACTCCAGCTGAAGTTTTTAAGATGGATCCTCAAGAGAGGCTCTTTTTGCAGGCGGCCTGGGAAGTGATAGAAGATGCAGGCTATACACGCGAAGTAATCGAGCAAAAATTTGATGGACGTGTTGGTGTTTTGGTAGGTATTACGCGAACTGGGTTTGAGCTAAATGGAGCAGATATGCGTCATGCCGGTGAATCTCAAGTGTATCCAAAAACCTCGTTTGGTTCTGTCGCAAACAGAGTGTCCTATTTATTTAATTTGAAGGGACCGAGTATGCCTATCGACACAATGTGCTCGTCTTCGCTCACGGCAATTCATCAGGCGTGTGAACAATTGTGGTTGGGTAATTGCGAAATGGCGATCGCTGGTGGAGTGAATCTTTATCTTCACCCTTCAGGGTATGTGGAACTTTCGAGTTTGGGGATGCTCTCCAAGGATGGACGATGCAAGAGTTTTGGCGAGGGAGGAAATGGATTTGTACCTGGTGAAGGTGTCGGCGCAGTTTTGCTTAAGCCTCTGTCGATGGCTGAGAAAGATGGAGATGTTATCCATGCTGTGATTCGCTCTACAAGTCTCAATCATGGCGGGAAAACACATGGCTATACCGTCCCTAATCCTAATGCTCAACGCGATCTTATTCGTGCAGCATTGGACAAAGCCCAAGTGGATGCGCGAACGGTAAGTTACATTGAAGCTCATGGCACAGGAACTGAGCTAGGTGATCCGATTGAAGTGACAGGGCTCACACAGGCATTTGTTAAGGATACTAGCGATATAGGATTTTGTGCTTTGGGTTCTGCCAAATCAAATTTAGGGCATTTGGAAGCAGCTGCAGGAATTGCAGGCCTTACCAAGGTTGTATTGCAGATGAAGCACCAGAAACTGGTTCCTAGTTTACACGCAAAAACTCTTAACTCTAACATTTCTTTTGGCAAGACACCCTTTGTGATCCAGCAAAATCTTGAAGATTGGGAAAGGCCGGTGATTGACAAAGAAGGGGTGAAAACTGAAATGTCACGCATTGCCGGAGTGTCTTCCTTTGGGGCTGGTGGGGTGAACGCTCATATTATACTGGAGGAATATATTCAGGATGAGATTAAGAGCTTAGGAGCGACTTGGCCTTCGACTGCTGTGATTCTTTTGTCCGCGAAAACTGATGTTGCCCTGCGGTTACGAGTGCAAAGACTGTTAGGATTTGTGAGTGAACAGAATCGAGAAGAAGCTGAACTTCATCCCATAGCTTATACTCTACAGAAGGGGCGCGAAGCAATGGAGGAACGCTTAGCTTTCACAGTCCAGAGCCTGACTGAGTTGCGTCAAGTTTTACGCTCATATCTTGCTAATGAACTATCAGATCAGGAAGTTTTTCATGGTTCGGCGTCTAAGGCTAAGAAAGATTATGCTATTGTGGAATCTGACGAGGACTTTAAAGATACCCTTGATATCTGGATACAGAAGGCGAAGTATGCTAAGCTTCTTTCTCTTTGGGTGAAAGGTGTCGAGGTAAATTGGGATAAGCTTTATCCGCTTGATCCGCCAAACAGAGTGTCCCTTCCAACTTATCCTTTTGCGAAGGAGCGCTTTTGGTTTGATCAGCAGTTAACTTCGAAGCGTATTCCTTCAACTAACCTTGAGGCGAAAGTACCTGTGGAAACTTTGCAGCCCATACAGGTAGAGAATAGAGAAACTTTGCTGTTTGAACCTGCGTGGCAGAGTCTTGAAAAAGAGGCGGTGAGAAGCTTTGAGCATTCAAGCGTACGTCTGGTCTTTGTGGCAGAAGAGCTATCTGCCCGTCTAGGTAACGTTGCTTCGGCTAGAGTGATCGTCTTGAAGTCTGACGCAGATACACTTGCCTCTCACTTGGAACTTGTTGCGATTCAAGTAGCGAATGAAATATCCCGACTACTAAGGGACACCTCGAAGGTGAGAATTACAGCCCAGATCATAGTTCCTCAAGAGGGACGCAATAGTTTGCTCCGAGGTTTGCTTGGTTTTGTTAAAACAACTCAACGGGAAGATCCTCGATTTGTGGGACAATTGTTAGAATGGGTGAATAATTCTGTCGGAGAGAATTTTGCCCATGTTGTGGAAGATGCTTATAGATATCAGGATTGGGATTATATTCGATATACAGAAGGACAGATTGAAGGGGCGGTATGGAGTGAAGTATCCAGCAAGGCTGAGCAGTTCAAGCCACTATGGAAAGATGGTGGAGTATATCTTATTTCAGGAGGTGCGGGAGATTTGGGCTGCTTGTTAGTCAAGGAAATCGTGTCGCAAGTAAGCGATGCAACTGTGGTGGTTATCGGGCGCTCCTCATGGACGGAGCAGCTTCAAGCGAAATTGCCGTCTACTGAGACTACTGAGAATCGAATTTTCTATAAACAAGTGGATGTAGCAGATCGTTCCGCGGTGGAAGACTTAATACATTGGGCTACAACTGAACTGGGTGCTATTCATGGAATTTTACATTTAGCTGGAGTATTGAGAGACAGTTTTGTGATTCATAAATCTTCTGAAGACTGGAGGGATGTTTTTGCTCCAAAGGTTGCTGGAATGATAAATCTAGATGAAGCGACCCGCTCACTGAATTTGGATTTTATGCTGCTGTTCTCTTCGATTGCATCCAGTTTGGGTCACGTCGGGCAGGCTGACTATGCCTGTGCAAATGGGATCATGGACGCCTATGCCGACTATAGAAATGATCTTGTGGTAGCGGCAAAATGTCATGGTAGAACACTTTCGTTGGCGTGGCCTTTGTGGCAAGATGGTGGAATGAGCTTTCCTAAGGAAAGTGAAGAGATGGTAAGAGACGCAATGGGTATGATGCCGATGGGATCTCAAACAGGTTTGCGTGCATTGTCGCAGGCTTGGTCCAGTCAAGCTCGCCAGGTGATGGTTATTGAGGGAGACGGAGACAAGATCCGAGAAGCAATAGTTACAAAACAACAAGATGTCCTAGCTGATAAAAGCGAAACTAGTATTCAGGGACAAAGAAGGGTGAATGAAATGAGAGAACAGGTTCTGACTAAACTTAAGCAGGTGTTTGGCTCCGCGATTGGTTTGTCGCCCGATAGGGTTGATGAAAGGACTTTGTTCGAAAACTATGGTGTCGAGTCGATGGTGGTGATGCGACTCAATAGAGAGTTGGATAGTGTGTTTTCTAAGTTGCCTAAGACGCTCTTTTTCCAGTTCCCTACTTTGGGTGATATTACTGACTTTCTATGTGATAAGTATGCGGCCGAATGTGCTATTTGGACAGGTGTAAAAGAAAACCAAATAGGACAGGAAAACGTCTACTTTACCAATTCTAAGCACAATAGTCGTGTAGCCAAGAAGACCGTGCAACCTAACAATAAAGTTAGAGGGAATGAGCAAGGTATCTCTCAAGAACCGATTGCGATCGTGGGAATTAGTGCAAAACTTCCTGGAGCTGATTCTTTGGAGGCTTATTGGGAGTTGTTGAAGTCAGGTGGACAAAGCATCGTTGAGATTCCAGAAGATCGTTGGAGTTTAGATGGCTTCTATGCAGAAGACAGCAAAGGCTATGGGATGAGGACCGAAGGAATGAGCTATGGAAAATGGGGTGCATTTTTGGATGGTTTTGCAGACTTTGACCCACTGTTTTTCAATATTTCTCCTCAAGAGGCATTGAGCATGGATCCTCAGGAGCGTTTGTTTTTGCAGTCCTCATGGGAAGCTTTAGAATCTGCGGGCTACACACCTTCACGCATTGCTGAAGAGTTTGATAGGGATGTCGGCGTGTTTGCTGGAGTGACTAAGACGGGTTATGCTCTTTATGGTCCAGAGCTTCGTAAAATGGGTGAGAATTTGTATCCGCATACTTCGTTCGGATCAATCGCTAACCGTGTTTCTTACTTGCTTAATTTCAAGGGGCCTAGCGTGCCTGTGGACACTATGTGTTCGTCTTCGTTGACAGCAATTCATCAGGCTTGTGAGCAGCTGCGTCGAGGTGACTGTGAAATGGCTTTAGCAGGTGGGGTTAACCTTTATTTACATCCTGAGAACTACTTAGAGCTTTCTGCCTTACAGATGCTGTCTAAAGATGGCCTGTGTCGAAGTTTCGGTAAAGGGGGGAATGGTTTTGTTCCTGGCGAAGGTGTTGGAGTTCTTTTGCTAAAACCTTTATCAAAAGCTAAAGAGGACGGCGATAAGATCCATGCTATTATTCGTGGTTCTAAGGTGAATCACGGAGGTAGAACCAATGGGTATTCGGTGCCGAATCCAACCGCCCAAGCAGAGGTGGTTCGTGGGGCTCTCGATGTGGCTGGAGTAAAGGCACAAGATATCGGCTATGTAGAGGCTCACGGGACGGGAACCGAATTAGGAGACCCTATTGAAGTGGCAGGCCTGACTGAAGCCTTTCATCAAGATGGCGAGGAGATCGGCTATTGCTCTCTTGGTTCGGTAAAGACAAATATAGGACATTTGGAGGCAGCAGCAGGGGTGGCAGGACTGATAAAGGTTATCTTGCAGATAAAGCATCAGCAATTGGTACCTAGCCTTCACTCAGCAGAGTTGAACCCTAACATTGATTTCGCTTCTTCACCGTTCAAGGTTCAGCAAGAGCTATCTACATGGCAGAGGAAGCAGCAAAACGGGATAATAGAAAAGAAACCACTCTTGGCTGGAGTTTCATCCTTTGGTGCAGGAGGGGCGAATGCTCACGTGATTGTTGAAGAGTATATTCAAGAAAAGGGATCTACGAATGAGCATGTTGATACCCCAGCTTTGATCGTGCTATCAGCTAAAAATGATGAGCAACTGAAAAATATAGTCGAGAACTTGTATGCAGCATTGAAGCGTGAGGAGGCTGTAAAATGGACTATTCATGATATTGCCTACACTTTGCAACGAGGCCGTGAAGCTATGGATGAACGCCTGGCTTTCCGAGTGAATTCTGTAGCCGAACTTAACGATAGATTAGATAACTATATACGAGGTGGAGAGCTTTCAGAAAAAGTCTTCCGAGGGCAACTTCGAGCTAATGAAGATACTGTAGCAGCGTTTGCAAATGATCCAAATTTTAAGAACGTTGTGGCTGGTTGGATACAGCAAGGTAAAACTGATCAATTGTTAGGCTTCTGGGTCAAAGGTATTCATGTAGATTGGACATCCCTTTATGTAGGACAAAAACCTTCTATTGTAGCCCTACCTACTTATCCTTTTGCAAAACAGCGTTTTTGGGTGAGAGACATTCTAATTCAGGGTGAAAATGAAGAACAATTAGTAGATCCTGTCGGACAAGATTTTTCCACAGCTTCAGTTGGAGTCGAGCTTCCACTAGAATCTATGGTTCAAGTAGAAGCAGACCCAGAAGGTATCTTGATGAAACCTGTGTGGAAGCCTCAAATATTTAGTAACAACGCACCGCTATTCCCGAGTAGAAATGCAAGCATGGTGTTGATCGGAGGGTCTGAGGATCAGGTAAAAGAGATCTGTTCGACTTATGAAAACGTAACGATTTTACAGCTTTATTCTGAAGAGGAGCTTGAGGAATTGACTGGGAGACTTTCTCTACTGGGGAACATTGATCATATCATGTGGATCGCTCCGCTAGGGGATTTTATTGATCTAGGTGATGAAAGTATCATTGATCAGCAAAAGGTTGGAGTTATTCAGCTTTTTCGACTCGCTAAAGCTTTGTTGAGTCTCGGCTATGGAGCAAAAGATCTAGGGTGGACGGTTGTGACTTTTTCTACTCAAATTGTTCGATCTAACGATAGGATATGCCCAACTCATGCAGGAGTGCATGGATTTGTGGGAGCCATGGCGAAAGAACAGCCAAACTGGAGAGTTCGTCTGTTCGACTTGGAGGAAGGTTCTGAAAGTTATTGGGCTTCCTTGTGGAGGATCCCAGCAAGTGAGGAGGGTGAGGCTGTTGCCCGGCGTGAGAAGGAATGGTTCAAGCAAATTCTTATACCGACCAGAGCATTAGTGGTTCCTAAGGTTAGCTATCGCAGGGACGGAGTATATGTGGTTATAGGCGGTTCTGGAGGTTTAGGAGAAGTGTGGTCTAAACACCTTGTTGGAAAAGAGCACTTGCAAATCGTTTGGATTGGTCGACGACCTTTTGACGCAGATATCCAGGCCAAGATTGCCAACATTGCGACTACTGCAAGCGGTACTATTGGGGGAAGGGCTCCAGTTTATATTCAAGCTGATGCTAGTCAACGCAATGAGTTGGCAGAAGTTTTACGGTCTATTAATAAGCGCTTTGGTCCAGTCAGAGGAGTGGTGCATTCAGCTTTGGGAAGTTATGATCAGAGCTTAAACGAAATGAGCGAAGACCAATTTTGTTCTGTTCTCTCCGCTAAAGTCGATGTTTCGGTGCAGATAGCAGAGGTGTTCAAGGAGGAACCACTTGATTTCATAATCTTTTTCTCTTCGCTTGCATCGCACGGTAAAGGTCGAGGCATGAGCAGCTATGCTGCGGGGTGCAACTTTAAGGATGCCTTTGCCTTGAGCTTGGGTCAAAAGTGGAATTGCAAGAGCAAGGTGATAAATTGGGGCTACTGGGATATTGGTGGAGGAACGCGAATCTCCGAGAGCTTGAAACAGCATATCGAACGAACAGAAGGAATTCTTCCTGTCAAACCAGCTGCTGCGATGCGTGCCTTGGAGAGTCTTCTCGGTAGTGACCTTAATCAGGCTTCTTATGTTAGATTATCTCAGCCTCGCGAGCGAGAAGCGATCTTGTGGAAAGAGGAGATGTTAAGAACCGGTCGTTCAGTAATTTCCTGTGTTGGTGCTCTCCAGCAAGAATTTGTCGATGTGGTCATGCCAGCTTCTCAGAAGGGAGAAGAAGAGTTGAATAGATGGATGGTAAAATTACTGTTTTATCAACTGCGTGAAATGGGGTTGTTCCAAGATGCTGTGCCCGAAAGTCTCGCGACCTTACGTCAGTATGCGGAGATTCAAGAGAAGTATGACAGCTGGTGGAGGGAAGCCGTTTTGGAGTTAGTGGAGAATGGATTTGTAAGGCATGATGATGCTGGTTTCTCTCTCGCAAATTCTGTGGAAATAGAGGCTTCTGAAAAAGTTTGGCAACAGTGGAACGCTTGTTTGCTAGTGTGGAAGAATGATCCTGAAATGAAGATTCCTGCTGAGATAGCAGATGAATGCTTCCGTCGTTTACCTGAGCTTCTAACGGGGCGTTATTTGATCACCGATATTTTGTTCCCTAATGGTTCCACGAAAAGGATGGAAGTTCTTTACAAGGACAACACGATTTCTCGCTACTATAATGAGGTATTGGCTGAGAAACTGGAGAAGTATGTTAAGAAACGCGTTGAAACTCAGCCTGACGTTCGTCTGCGTATTCTCGAGATTGGTGCTGGAACGGGAGGGACTACATCGACTGTGCTGCCATCATTGAAGTCTTATGCTACAGGAATTGAAGAGTATTGTTTTACCGACCTCTCAAAGTCCTTTTTGATTCAAGCCGAGGAAAGATACGATGCTGATTACCCGTTC
>JAVCKV010109482.1:0-20017 GCA_032274145.1 Herpochondria borealis | reverse complement strand
CGGCGGTAAACCATGAATTAATTAATCTCTTTGGTCTTGGCCAGATTGATGTATCCAATGGTGATTGTGGCATGGCACGAGATCACAAGGATCGAATCGTCGATCTCATGACAGTGCCACTGGTACAGAGCACTTTGAAATAGACCTATATGCGGGAGCGGCAAGAATCAAGTGAAACAGAAGAAGCTGTTGCAACTGTCTTTGCCGCTTCGATTGTTCCGATTATCCATGACTGTAATGAGGAAGACGCCGCGCTGATCTGGAAGCAAACGGCCATTGGATCTTCTATTCAGCCTGATTTCTTTGCAGTCAAGGAAGCGTTCGAGCGCAACTATGATTGTTTGCGAATCACGTGTATCAACGTTGGTGGCCTTTACGACACAGCAAGTTTGAACTACTTTCCAGACGCTGGTCCGTGTGGTCGCGCCGCTGGCAAGTCTAGTAAATCAAGCGAATCACTCAGTGGCAGGATAGCCTTCTTCGCGGCAGCTTTCTTGGGATCGACCGCACTCTTTATGTCTTGCGTCCTTACAAGAAAATGTGCTGGCAAGGACGGTAGACCTCCAACGGATGCTGCGACTGTTGACATGGACCTCGAAGAAGACTCGAACTGGGATTTAGCAAGTGTATCAGAGAATCTGCGGTAACTTTTACGGCGGAAGAGGTTGCTTGTCTGAACAATCTGACGATTGCTCGCTTTCCTTCGAGGTGCGTGATCAATTGCGTAGGAGTTTACTTTGAGTGTCGATGGACACGCTGTTTTCTTCGAGTCGATCAAAGTCTCCACTTCATCATTTGCCAAGCAGAAGCGATTCTTGACAACATTTCATAGTTTGGTGGTCTCGGAGTTCGGTCACCTTTTGCCGCCCATCCTCCCTAACTTACTTAGCTTGACCAAAGCTGATTCAGTCATCGCAAGTTGATATTGTGGATACTTCTTGTAGATGTATAGATACATGGAGTCTACTGCTGCAGGAGTACAACACGGTTCAGGCTACAAACTGCCTACATAGCAAGATAGAAGGTTGTGATATAGTTTTAGGCTTCTGACTTCACTTCGAGAGCACACGGCGAATTGCAAAGAAGATCCAAATGATTCCCGAGAACTCGATTTGAGGGGTGAAGTGGTCATAAAATCCATTTTGGGCAAACAACACACAACATCAACATAGTGTGTCAAGAACAAAGAGCGAACCATGAAGGTCCTTGTCATTGGTGCCAGCGGAAGCCGTCGTTGAGCGGATCAATGCTGAAGGCGGTCATGAAGTAACTGCCCTCTCTCGCAAGACCACGCCTTCTGTGGATATTTCCTACTAAGGGTGGAAGCATCTTGGCACACGTGGAATTCTGGCGTACACTTACGGACAAGGACTCTAGAGGACTACGCACGTGTCGCAGCGATGCACAGCCGCAATACGTGTATAGCATAGTTGTATAGGTTAGAATTCATCTATGCACGATAAGATCACCGCGGCGTTACAAATGTAAAGCAATGTCCGCTACCATAGCCTTCCGTGCATTTCAGAAACCACTTGCCATAGTTTTGCCCGGCTTTCTTAACCTGCTGTACACAACAAGCAGCCCCACAAGCCTGACAGGTTTCGTCCCCATACGTTTGCTCCAGGCGTTGCTTAAGTAGCTGTATTCGTTCATAATCATCCAGCATATCGGACCATATCGGCGGTTGATAATCCTCAGCCCCTCCCAGGGCCCGATAGAAGCGCTTGACCACATCGCTGGTCTTAACTTCTCTCACGCTAAACTTCACAACGTGCATAGACCCTGCAGACCTGCCACGCGAACAAGCAACATAGGCTTGTCCAGGGGAGAAACAGCCATCAAGATTCACTCGCAACCAGTCGATTGTCATTCCTTGGCTCTTGTGTGTTGTTATGGCCCATGCAAGAGTGAGTGGTAACTGCCACCTTTTAGCAGAACCGTATCCCTTGTATTCCTTTGTAAAAGGTCTCGGTAAAAGAAGAAGGGTTGCGCATGCGAACTTTACCAGGGGAAACTTCGACATGTAAGCACACGCTTGGTCGACATTGCCAAGCTCCATCTGGATGGCTTCGTCCCTCATTTCTGATATCTGCCGAATTACGCATTCTGGGACGTCTGGCTCAGTCACTACCGGTAGCACCGGTAAGGTAGAAGCGTTATCAGGTGAGGATCGGCCACTGACGTCCCTATTTGTCTCTTCGGGGGGATGGTCCGCCGTTTTGTTTTCTTCAGACACATCTTTCTTGTTGTCTGCAGTATCAGCTTTCTCCTCTTTCTCCCCTTTCTCCTCTTTCTCCTTTGGCTTCGCCTTGTTTCGTCGAGATAGCTCTGCCTCTAGTACCTGACGATAGTCCGCCGCGGGAACCGATTTAACGACCACTCCCCGGCTTCCATTCACGAGTTTCCTCCCCTTCACATCAATGTTCCAAAGGAGCATAACCTGCGCCTCTTCCTTGAGGTCAATTTTCTTGCTCACCCTGCATTCCTTGTCAAAAAAAGTGTTGTCAGCGTGTTCCTTCAGCTGAGCACGGTCACTCTGAAGTTGTTTCTGAAAGGCATTGACTTGCGTTAAGGTAGAGTTGGCGCTCACAGTAAGTCTCTCGCTCTCCAGCCATTTCGTGACAGATTGGAGAGTTATTTTTACCTTCTCCTTTTCGAGCTTCTCAATATCCTCCACTTGTCTCTCCAGCACCACAACCTGCTCTCCGATTTCCTCTATCTTTTTAAATTTGCGCTCCTTAATCAGGGTCTCAACTTCGTTCTCTAAACACTCTAACTGACGCTTGGCCACTTTCCAAGTTTCCGGGTACTCTGGCACTCCACAAGCCCATAGGTACGGCATATGCGCCACAGACTCAAGCTTGTGCTTTTTCAATACACGTTCTTTGTATTTGGCGGAAAGTTCCACCTCATCTTTCGAGTGGAACGCTTCCAATTCACGCGGTAATTTGTCTAGCTCTTGTCTGTTCTTCGCACCCACCATTTTGTTGGTTGTGTACAAATCAGTCGGTTTGATTCCATCCTCCCTTGGTGGGAGCGGGGCACTGATGGAGCTAATGGTTGCGCCATGTTTCCCGGACGACGACGACAAGTTTGGTGAGCCTATCCTCATATCATTCAGCAGATCCAAAAGACCATCGTCGCCCGCCTGTCGGTGCACCGTTGTGAGATCGACAATCTGGAGATTGCTACGTCTCCAAGCGTGTGATTGAAAGGCATACGTGACCTGTTGTCCAATCTTGGAGGAGGAGGAGGAGGAGGAACTTTCTGGTGACGCAGTAGTAGTAGTATCCCCATGCTTCCACGCAAATCCCCTTTCACTTATTTTGTCCCGGCCATTGGGAATCGGTGGCAATTGGAAAAAGTCCCCGACCAAAATAAGTTGCATGTTTCCCCACGGCGGTAAATCACCAAAGCCTCCCTTGGAGGGATCTTCCCACCGCATTTCCAGTAAGTACGAAGATAGCACATGGCCATCATTTTGTTGCTTAATAGCTTTCAGCCTGTCTTTAATGTCATCGTAGCATCTTACAATTGTCACGGCGCACTCCAAAACATCAAACAGGTGGCCTGACAACATGGATACCTCGTCGAAGATGAGGGTATCTGTCTTCCGTATCCGATCCCTATTTTCAGGCGCTGCGGGCATACATAGTAAGCATGCATGCAATTATGGAGAGATGAGCAACGGACATTTTGACATGTAAACTGGCATAAAAGCCTCTAGATATTGAATAATATCCAAACGGCACACACACAAAACAAGCCCTTACCCATCATTTTGTCAAAGTCTTCGTAGTATTCACCAAGCCCAAAGCCTCCCCACCGATGTATTGTCGTTCCATTCACATTGATAGCAGCCATGCCAGTAGGCGCAGTGACATGGACTACCTTCTCTTGCTTTCTCAGTGCTTGCACCATTTGTTGGGTGGTCCACGATTTTCCCGTTCCCGCACGTCCCGTCAAGAAAATGTTGTCTCCAGCCGCACAAAAGGCAATGGCTTGTGCCTGCAACGGGTCTCCTTTGTGCGGCGGTTTGTCATTGTCGTTCAATGACAAGTTGGCCAAATCAGAAGTAATACAACCCACTTCAGGCGCGAGTAAAAGGTCTGAAAGGAAGTCGTCGTCGTTCTCGTCGTCCCCGTGTTGTTGTTGTTCTTGCGACAACTTTGGTCGCTTTGGTGGTTTGGGGGAAGCTGTTGCTTCTCCTTGGCTCATTCTTCTTCCTCTACTAGAGAGGAGACTAGCTAGAGCGAGCAACTGTCTGTCAGAGAATGAGGCTCTATAATGTGACAGACTACTGCTTCTTTGTGAACGTGCTCTGTGTGTTGCAGGAGGGCGGCCATGGATGGGGCTCTATTGTGATACACTTCTTTCGTTTGGTGTTGCTGTGCGCCCATGCGCCGGATTGGTTAACCTTAACGCTAAGAAGATGGTCGAAAAAGATATTTTGAATTTAGTCATTTTTGTATTCGTTGAGTGCGTTGTGTTGCGTTAGATAAGATCAAGAACAGATGTTCTTCGCTTTTCTTCACAAGCAAATTTCTATTACTTTCTATCGATAACGAGACGTTCATTCATTGCACTATCGTCGTCTTTAGATCCAACCAATTGGTTTCCTTGAATTGAAAGAGAACCCAGAAAGGCTGTAAATGAACGCCATTGACAACATTTGTGGTACCAGCAAAACTCCTCCAGAAGCACAAAGCAACATGACCGAAGCAGACACCTTGCTCGACACCTTCCAGCAATGGTGCGTGAAGACACCTGATAATGTGTTCCTCACCCAGCCCATGGGCGGAGAAGACGTCAGAGACTGGACCTTCAAGCAAACGCTAGATGAGACCCTCCGCATGTCGGCCTACCTCAAGTCGTTGGACTTTCCAGCCGGTTCTCGCATCGCTCTCATGTCCAAGAACTGCAGTTGGTGGATCATTAGCGATCTTGCCATTCAGATGGCAGGCCATGTCACAGTTCCCATCTACCCCACTCTCACTGGTGAGACGGTGGAGTACATTCTGACCCACTCGGAATCCAAGTTGCTCTTCATTGGAAAGCTCGATGACAATCCCTGGAGCGAAATGAAGAAGGGCGTCGATGCCAGTCTCCCCACCGTGTCATATCCCCTCAGTCCCGCCGAGGAACATGACGGCAAGTCCCATCGCAAGTGGGCTGATATTATCACCGAATTCGAGCCTCTGGCCGAACCAGTGAAGCGTGTCCCCGAAGAGATGGCCACCATCATTTACACGTCTGGTTCCACCGGCCGTCCCAAGGGTGTGATGCACAACTTCAAGACCATGTACGTTACTACCGTTGGCATCAACGATTGTCACCTTCATGCGACCAATAAGGATAGATACTTGTCGTACCTTCCCCTGGCCCATGGCATGGAACGTTGGCTCGGAATGTGTGTTGCCCTTTTAAGCGGACATCACATTTATTTTGCCGAAAAACTCGCCACCTTTGTCAATGACTTGAACCGCGCCCGTCCCACTCTCTTTGTGAGTGTTCCCCGTCTTTGGACCAAGTTCCAGCTTGGTGTCTTCAAGAAGATGCCACCCCAGAAGCTTGAAACTCTCCTCAAGATTCCTTTGATCAGTTTTTTGGTCAAGAGGAAGCTTCTCAAGGGCCTCGGTTTGGATCAGGTCCGTACGGCAGGTTCCGGCAGTGCACCCATCCCTCCCGAACTTTTGCAGTGGTACAAGTCCATTGGTTTGGAGGTCCTCGAGGGATACGGCATGACGGAGAACTTCAACTACTCCCACCTCAGTCTCCCCGGCAAGGCTCGACCCGGCTACGTTGGCAATGCGTACCCGGATGTTGATGTTCGAATCGCCGACGATGGCGAGATTCAGATCAAGGGTCCTGGTACCATGATGGGCTACTACAAGAACGAGGCAGCCACCAAGGAGACCATTACTGACGACGGCTACATTCGCACCGGCGACCGAGGCGAGATTGACGACCAGGGACGTTTGAAGATTACCGGTCGGACCAAGGAGATCTTCAAGACCTCCAAGGGCAAGTACGTGGCTCCTGCTCCCATTGAGAACAAGCTGATCAACCATTTGCGTGTGGAACTGGCCTGTGTCGGTGGGTCGTCCTTCCCCCAGCCTCATGCCATTTTGCAGCTCAGTGACGATGCCAAGGAAGAGGCTGCCAAGAGCGAGGACGAGAAAGCCACCATTGAGAAGGAAATTACGGAACATCTTGCCTCTGTCAACAAGAGCCTGGACGGTCACGAGGCCTTGGAATTTGTCGTTATTGTCAAGGACACTTGGCTCCCCGAGAATGGTTTCCTGACTCCTACTCAGAAGATTGTCCGTCGCAAGATTGAAGAAGAATATTCTCCCAACAATAACACCTGGTATGATTCCAAGACAAAGGTGATTTGGCACGGTTGGTAAAAAATATGAATGAATGAGCTGCGTTGATTGTGATTTTGAAGAAAGTTTATGTGTGATACATTATAAAAATGGGCGTCTAGTGGGATAGTGCATGAAGTGTTGGCACTATCTTATGAAACATGCCCTTTCTATTTAAATATTATTTGGTGGAAACCAACTTTTTCTACCAGAGTATTGTTACAGGCACTCAGCTCGACAGCTGTTCGAAGAGACGGCCCCGGGTCTAGAGAGCGCACGCGAATGTGGACAAGCCTTGCTGACTCACTCAACTGCGCGTCCTATGCCTACAACCAGCATGGTGCGCCTGTTGATCAAATTACCACGAACGCCACTCACAGAACGGACGATTCTTCAACCGGTTCGGTTGGTCGTCGTTGCAACTGTCATTCTTCCCGTCGTCAGATGCTGCGGTTGTTGTTGAAAGAAAAGATGAGGAGCAAAATAAGGCTGAAGACGCCGACGTCAACGATTGGTGGCTCGTCATGAGGTCGCTCGAACTCAATCCCACGCGCGTGACTGTATTGACAGCCTCAGCAGCTCGAATGCTGGCAATCGTCACCTCTCCGGCAACACCCACGTGAGCAATCCCAATGGCCCCAATGGCGCCGGATATCAAAAAGGGCGTCGCAATGGTACCGACAACGCCAACGGCAATGGCTCCCCCGACTGCCTGCAGCTTTTCCTTGTTGACCCGACGAGGGATCTTTGGGTCCAACTTCCACCTACATTGGCCCATGACAATGGTTCCAGATGCGACAGTCGAGAGCTGTCCGCCTTTCTTTTCTGGTGCTACCAGAATCCTTTGAGAAGCATGCGATCGTATGGCAATGCCATCTTCCCTCTCTTCGAGGACCCACATATCCGATGTATCTTGCTGGTGCTTATCTGGTAGGAGTGACACCTGGCCCTCATCATTGGAAACCAAGTACTCTTGGCGGGCCATTGAGAATAATCGAACAGTGCCACGTTGCTGTGTTGTTTCTACTTTCCATTCTTCCGACAACATTCGTCCTGGGAAACGTCTTGTCGTCAAACCTCGCTTGGCTCCCTCCAGTCGTTGTGAATTGTCAGCAGTCGTGACGTAGTAGATTTGTCGATGCAACGACTCCAAGTCCCAGACACAAGATTCATCCAATAGCAGGGCCGTTTCAGGAATGGTACAGAAGCATTCCGTTTCCTCATTGTACTGCAGGACCCGCGTTGTCTTGTTTGGTAGAACAGCCTTGATGAGGACACCGTGCAATCCATTGGGAGCCCTCACGACATTCCAAATTGTACTATTGCTACTACTAGAGCCGGCCTCTTTTTCGCAGCACACTTTTCCTTCTTCATTGCTCGCCAAGAGCAGATCGGAATGAGCCCAGGGTGATATACGGACCGTTCCTGCATTGTCACCAGTTTCGGAGAATCGCCAAGCTTCCCATCCTTGGTAGTTTTTGCTGAGCGACAACTCCCCCACCAAGTTGCATCGGACTCTGCGATCCAAAGAGGGCAAGGACAGCAAGCATAGTTCGCCCGATGTCAATTCTAGCTTCCAGGAGGAGAAAGATGAGGCATGCATCTTGTTGTTGTTGCTGCCGTCGGACGCCACTGTCGAAACGGCACTGCTTCCAGAACAGCTCAAGCTTCGTTGACTGACAAGCGAGGTAATCGTGAAGTAGTATCCTTCACTGTCGCTACTACTTGCGGCAGCTGTGAGAGTCCATTTTCCAAAGTCTTGACAACACTTTCGAGCGGCGTATACGGAACCGCTTTCAGAGGAACACACAAACTGTTGGGTCTTCGTGTTGCGAATAAGTAATGACCCATCTGGTTGGGGCAGTAGAGCAAACTCATCAGTAGTAGCATCCGCTAGATAGACGGCGCTCTTGCCATTGCACGTCAATCGTTTGCCATTATTAGAAACGAGGGCACCACGGACAGGTTGTTCCATGTACGAAAAGTTGTCCAAGATCCGTGGCGGCTGAAGGAAACACTCCAGCCCGAATGTCTCTTCTTCTTCTTCTTCTTGCTGGTCCAAGACAAGAAGGGCGGGTGGGTCCTGCTGCTTATCGTCTCTCAGAGACGTCGTCGTGGTGGTCGCTAGCCGATTCTTCTTGTCTGCGTCTGGGGCCATGGTGGTGCTTATAATATTTTAAGTTACGTGATTGATGCACAAGAGAATGAAGGCTATGGCGCACCTCTGCCACATGTATCGGAGTATCGGCAGAGTATCGGCCGACTATCGGCGGCATATCGGCTTTTTCTTGGTCTTGTGAGCTGCGGTCCAACTTTTTCAATTTTGTTCACAAGATCCGTTGTGTCTGGAGGAGAGACAGCTACATTTTTAGTGTGACTTAGGCTGGCGGGAGTCGGTGACGTGAGCGTGTCTTTTGTGTCCTTACTAACCTTTCGTTTAGCGGACTATTACGATGATGAAATCTTGAAGGCTCGGCAGTCTCATGTTTGATGAACTACTTCGACATCATAGCTACATCGAACGAACCATAAAATGAAACTCAAGAAACTACGTACTACATCTGCGGTTGCTTCCTGAGCAATCATGGCCTAACACGCGCAAATCGGCGCGTGACCTACCTCCATGGCTCTCTGTTGGCCGACTCACTCTCGCACTGCAGAATGCTCCATAACAGCACTCCCGCTTTACAAAAACACAAAACACACACACACAACATTACATTCAATTAACCATTGTCTTTTTACGTAAAACCACCAAACACCACCTGTATACTCTGCGGATCAACCATGTACTTGTCCCCCTTGTCTGTCTTGGCCTTGCAGAGCGTCATGGCCACGATACCACAATTCACAATTTTCTTCTTCTTGGCGGCATGATCAATCGTAGTGGGTAGATAGGTCCGAAAGAAGGATCGGAACCAAATGGAATGACCACCACAAATGATATGATCTTCCTGAAGCGTAAAGGCGTAATCACAAAATTCTTCCATCCGTTTCAATCCATTCGTGTCAATCGGTTTGTTGCCCACATGAAGCGACATGTCCACTTGCGTCGAAAAGACTTGCTGAAAATCACAAATCTTGCTCGTTTTATCAATCCACGAGGCCGTGACGGGCGTATGAGCCGGTGTAATGGAGAGCGTATCTGGATTGCGGGATATTTCTTGCAACGAGGGTATAATCAAAATCTTGTCTTCGGGGTGTCGCGACAATCGATCGCGAAATCCACCCGAGATTGTGGAAATGGCGCGGCGCAACGAGGAGCAGAGAATTTTGGACGGTGGAGCCGTCGGGTCACCGCGGAGAATCGAGACTGTTTGGTACGCGGGATCTTTGGAGTTGGGAGGTTTCTTGAGGAACTTTCCGAGCGCGTCGACTTGGCCGAGACCTAGATACGAGAGGGGAGCGTCGTAGAACCAACTGTAAAAGAATAATAGCGAGAGTGAGAAACAAAGAAGAAACGAGCAGCGACTGTCGAAAGACTCGGTGGCCGATTCTCTATCGGGAAGAGAAGATGCAGCTCATAGAAGTAAGACGTCAAGAAGCAACACAAACTCACCTATCCATCTTTCCACTAAGCACCAAGTAGAGTTCGTACAAGACAGACTTGATGAGACCGGGAATGTAACCAATCACAAAGACAAAGGCAGATCGATGACTGCCCTTATTAAAGGTATCATTCCAAGTCGATTCTCCGTGACGCACAAAATAAATGGTTTTCCTTTCCACCTTGTCAGTCTTCATGAGAGGAGCAAAGATGGGACCTGGATTGTCTGGTTTCTTCCACGTCTTGTCATGGCAAAAGAGTAAATATAGGATACCTCGAATCGTGAGACGTGTCTTGTACAGCAAGGTGGGCAGATTGAAGAGAAGCATGGCAGCAATCAGAATCAAGACGGGACGAGCCGCGTACATGACGGCGGCGCGCACAGAATCATAATCAATGTTGTCCATGATGATACTGCGAAGGTGGTTTTCTCTAGAAGCGTATCAAGTTAACGAACGACACAGAGGATAGATGCACAGCGAGAAAGGTGTGGGGCTTCGACTGACTACAGGCGTAGATTGAGAGAACTGGCATTGTTGGTTCGCCAGGAAGGCGAAAGAGACACTTTCAAGATCTTGCGGCTTCTCGCGGGAGTTGAACCTCTGACAACAGATAAATATATCGCCGAGCTCGAAGATAAAATGAATATATATTCAGACACGAATATATTTGAATTCAAATTCGAAAATGGAGGCAAACTCCACATAAAATTTGCCGTTGCTCGTCACATCACACCGACCACTTTCCCTCCTTTGCAACCAACCGCTCTCTTTTTAATCACCATGTCAGCCTCTCGAATCGAATACAGTGAAAAGTATGCAGATGATGCAAATGAATACAGGTGAGTTGAGAACTTCAAAGGGATGATGTGATCACTGTTGATTCGAAGACAGCCTCTCTCGGGTTGTCATAAACTACTGTTTACCGTTCATTTTCTACGCATTGTACTACTGTCACTCACCATTTGCTACTCTACAGACATGTCATTCTTCCCAAGGAATTGGCCAAGACTTTGCCCAAAAGCCGCCTTTTGACAGAAGCAGAATGGCGTGGCATTGGTGTACAGCAATCTAGAGGATGGCAACACTATGCGATCCATCGGTACGTCTTTTTTTGTTTCGTAGCAATGCTACATGACCTTGTTGTCCGAACCTCTTTTTCTCACCAACCATCCCACAGTCCTGAACCACACATTCTTTTATTTCGTCGTCCATTGGGAACGGATCCACAGAGTGGTATGGTGGATCCTGAATTGGAACGTTCGGCTCGTGAAGAGTACAAGGGTCAGTTTGGAATTCTTCGCAAGTAAATTATATATTGGGAAAACGACGCTCTAGAGCCCCGCCTTGTGATTGGATCCCTGTGCATTTGGGAGCTGCTACAGATAATTTTAGGATGAACTGAAGGAAGGCACACTTTGTTACACGGCTTGGAGGAGAAGAGAGCATGTGTGTGTGTGTGTCCTCATCAATCAATACGTACATTATAAATAAACCTAGCGTCGATGAAAACAGTGATTTTGGTAGTCGTCTCGAGGGGCACCTGTTGCTTTCTTTCGAACAGCCTTTTTCATGCCTTTCTTGCCTATGCAGTGACGAATCAGGGAGCGTTGGGCTACTGCTTGGTTGAGATCGCAACTCCTGGTAATATTATTTAGCAGTCTAATTCCGCTACGCAAGTTGATCGGTGCATGCATGCAAAAATGAGACAAGCTTACTGCTTTGCCGCCTTCTTGATTTGCTCCTGCATGTACTTGAGTCCCTCCTCAGGATGAGTCAAGGTCGAGTTAAAGATGAAACCAGGCTTTCCTTGTCCCAACACATCATCCACATCCTTGTAATCCTTGGGCTGCGCGTAATCCGGATCACGCTCCTCAGCATCTCTAATGGCGTCTTCATCCGCCGCAAGCTGAACATAATCCTTGGCATTTTCAAAGGCATGCATGGCAGCCAGTTCGGCATGTTCCACTGCCGTTTCGCGAATCTCCAACTTTTCCTCGTCCGTCAAGGCCCGCACCTTCTTGGCCGGCGATCCGGCCCAAAGTTCACCGGCAGCCACGGTCGTTCCGGGCGTCACCACGGCACCCGGTGCCACCATGGAGCCAGATTCTACAACGGATCCATCCAAGACTTGTGCCGAGGCACCAATCACGACATTGTCCTTGAGCGTCGCGGCGTGTACAACGGCACAGGGACCGACCGTCACGTGACTGCCAATGGACGTGTTGAAGTCGCCTTGAATCTTGGCCACGTGCACGACGGCTCGATCACCAATGGCAGTGTGGTCGCCAATGGTAATCTTGTTCACGTCGCCTCGGACTGTGGCGCCGTACCAGATACTAAGGTGAGGGTTAGAAAGGAGAGTGGTGAGTTGTGTGTAAGTTGGTTTCTCCTTGCACAACTCGATACAATCTTCTCAACCAAAAACACTACACATCATGCACTACTCACCTCGAATTGCTACCCAACGTGACATCACCAATCACCGAGGCAGATGGAGCGACAAATGTTGCCGTCTCAGAAACTACCGGAGCAACACCGTCGACGGCAACAAAGCGAGTGGAAGGCACCAACCGTTCTGTGTACTTGGCAACCTCCATGCCTTTGCCCATATTGTCCAACATTCCGCTAAAGAAGGAAAGAGAGAGGGAGGATGTGAGGACCAGGGTACTACTTACACAAAAGCCTTCAGCTTGATGCAGGAGTCGTCACCGGGATCCCATGCTCTCGATGATATACTGCATGCCAATCACAACAGTACGAAACTGCACCAGTACCGAAAGCATCAATCTCCTTTTATGCAAACTCACCCAAGATTTCTCGCCATCTTAGACGCAGCTTGCACTGCTTTGGCACCCACAGACGACATGTTGAGAGTTATTGATTGATTAACCCAGTGCTTTCAACACCAACAAGAACGCCTTTGCTTGACGACGATGGTGAAGATGGCGGTGCATGCTTCGTCGTTTGCGTCACTCATCGTTGCAGTCTGTCCATCAACCAATTGACAGACAGATTTTTGCATATGTTTGGCTGTGAAAGATCACCATTTTGGTTCCCCGAAATTGGGTTCTGCACAGACAGACACTAACAGCCTCACAGCTTCGTCGCGGAGACAGTGCCATGTCTTGGAACAGCACAACCTGAGAGACATGTGGTCCTCGCTCCAACCAACCAAGCCCTCCAACTGCTAACTCGCTCGCGCTCGTTGATCATCCCCCTTCACAGGCGACACCCAAGGGCAAAGGTTTCTGTGCTATAGTTATCCATAATCATAGATGGACTTTGATAAGGTAAGTGTGTGACTCAATCATGACAATGACTGAACGTGATAGTCCAGGAAGAGAGCAAAAACCTACTCATATCTTTCCTTCTGGCACTCACTCACTCATTCACTCACTCTGTCGCTGATATCACACTCAATCTCTCTTTGTTTCAGATTTTCGTAGGTACTTCGACCGCATCGAAGCAACTAGAGGCCCGTTGGTTCTTTGATGAAGATAAGGATGGGAATATTACCAAAAAACCAATGCATTGCATGCCCTTTCAGAGACGAAACTTGTCGTATTGGAGAGGAGTGCAATACAAGGGCAAGAAGCGGCGGCGGCGGAGAAAGAAAGTGCCAGAGGGAGAAGTGAAAAAGATGGATATCCTATACAGTCAATGGAAACATCGTGTGCGAAGTTACAATGATGCCTTTCTGTCGTCGCCTCGAAGGGCTACAAGAAATTTTAAAACGTCGAATCTAGACGATGAGCAGTCGCCGTCTTCTGCTGTCGTTATGGTGGAAACAATTTCGTCGCCGGGGAAGGAGAAACAGAAGGTGTCATTATTGACTAATGCCAAGATGCTTGATGCAGAGAGTGCAACTAAGGCGGATGACGCAAAAGAAGAGGAAAGCACCATCCCTTCCGAATCTGTCGCAGTGCTTGTATCCGAAACGGACGAGGACAATTCTCACAGGGAAAAGTCACAGCTCGATGACCTGGATGAAGAATCCAGTATCGTTGTGTGGGCAAACAAGGGGCAAAAGTTGGATCCAAACTGCACAAAGGTGGTCTTTCATCTCTTGTATGTAGAACCAGAGACGCAAGAAATTTGTATTCAGGCAGAGATTCCGGACGGTAGACGATGCCCGTTTTGTTATTTCGATGGTGGAACCGATGCAGGGTTATTGATGCATTGTGTCACATGTCACACCAGACTTGGTTTCGAATCTGCTCGCAGTGAAGATGGAACGGTAAGGCAATCTGAGTTGCGCCGCGGCATGTTGAATGGTGACCCTCAAAGTATCTTTCACTCACGCCTCTCTCTTTCTCCATGCATGCCTGCTGCTGATAATAGCTTCATGTCAAGGCCACGAAACTGAGGTCACCAGTTCATTACGCACACGATTTTTGCTATGTTCGTGCTGCTCGTCAAAATGTCAACAACAAAGACGATGATCTTGTTCCATCGGTGCCCTTTGTCAAGCGACAATTGTGTCGAGCGGGTGCACTCGATTTACCCACCAGACGTAAAAAGATTAAACTCTTGATGGAGGTGGGTGCCGATGAGGCCAATATGAAACAGTTTGAATGTACCAGCGAGGTGCCGGTCCGTCAGTACTTTCATTCCAGAGCCAATGAACCAATGTTGGAGGGTGAGTGGGATGTGGATAGTGACGATGAAGAAGATGAAGGTTGGTTGACCAAGATGAGTGAAGAGGTGAGTTTACAACGTGTGCGATTTTTAATGAACCTCGTCGTGAATGATGAGAATAATACAAGCGCTCATCTAACCTCTTTCCTTGCTCTATTACCTCTCAGCTTCTCGACGAGTTTGACGATGTCACATTGACTGAAAAGAAGTTTACCAAGATTTGGAATCGCTTCATGAAGTCCCATACTGTCGTTTCCGATCGTGACATTCCCTCCAAGTGCTTTGATTTTGTTCGTACACGTGGACAGTTACTCAATCAGGTCAAATTGCGTCAGGAGGTATTGCTACACTTTACTGGCTTTTGGGACGCTGGACTGATATCGTCCACACACTTGATGGAGCTCATGATTGAGCTAGACAAACCCGGGGCAGAAGACAGTCCTGCTGGGGCTACCCATGGAGCTACCAATGGGGCGACTGCTGGGGCTGCCGTTGCTACTACCAACGGGGCAACTACCAATGGGGAAGCCAAAAGTGCATGAGCCTACAACTGGTTGTTGCCTGTGGGGAACTATGTTATATGATGTGAAGTGCAGGTGAACGAGATGGAACTCGGCAACTCTTTTTAGAACTATGTTAAACTGTAACTACACACAATGCCTGGTAATTGCTAGTAGGAAACCTGCGAATGGCATTGGTAGGGCTAGTTCTTGGGGAACGCTGTGCATTTCCTTTATGAATAGGTGACAGCAAGCACTTCAATGTCATTGAGATACGTTGAGTTGCTATTTCCAGAAGAAGTCATTCCTCTTGGAGTGAAGGTAACAATGCACACGATGAATAATGGAATGCACTGGCACGCAAATTGATCGTGTTGAAGCAAAATGTGCAAGGAGGTGCATGCGCTAAACAAGGGTAAGCTCTTCCACTGAGCTGCTGTCGTGCATTTCTTCTTCCTCCATTTCGGGAAGCGTTCTGGGGCGCTTCTTCTTCTTGACAAGCCTTCGTCGTCGCAACGGAAGGCAGCAGCATGTCACGAAAAACACGGACAAAATAACAGCTGCGGCGATGAGAAGGATCGCGCCGACAGGCAAGCCCGACCCGTTTCCTTGGCAAGGTGATGCGTCCTTGAAATAGCTGCGAGTTTTCGTATCATACAGACCGCCGACATCGTCACAAGTGATTTGCAGGCACTTGTAATTGCGCTGCAACGCTTTCTTGACATGCAAAAAGTTGACATGAACAAAATCGATATCCTCCAATACTCCCAGGTACTCCCAGACCGTGAGGGCGTCCTTTTTGCTGCAATCGTGAATGATTGGCAGAATCGAAGCGGCAGCGACTGCAGCTTCAGCTGCTTCCTTTTCAGTAGAAGCTTGCCTGTCCCTGATGTATGCATACTTTAACGTGCTTTGTATCAATGGCACTGTCATGAGTCGAACGATTCTCCGTTTGTGATCATGAGCTGGGTCACAAACTCCATTCATAATATCCATTTGGCCCAGACCAAACAAAGTAAAAATCTCATGGTTTACAGAAGAAGTTCCAGAAGCTTTGTCGCTCCGTCTTCCACAAGTACGAAAGTCGGCGCATCTCTTGTCAGCGAGTTCGTACGATAAGAATCCGTGGCCTGACCCGTCAGTACCTTCGAGTGACCCTGTGTAAACAGCAACCGCTTCGTCCCATGTCTTGACAGCTTCCAGGTTGCATTCCACGCAACCTATTTGACACGTCTCTAGCGCTGATTCCATGAGTCCAATCACGTACATCCAGGTGCTCATATAACTGACACCCTTCTTGATAGCTTCACCGCGACCAGCTGAACCTACAATACTGAAATCTGCGTTTCCATTTAGAAACGTTGTTTTCACCCCATCATATGCAGCTGATATCCATGCATCCGCATAGTCGGGTTGACCATAGTAGGCGCGAAACTGCAAAAGAAGCAAGTCAGCGGTGAACATCAACAGTGATTCATTCACAAAGCTTTACACGGGGCAGGAATCAATCAACCCTTACCTTTACAAAATCTTCCCGCGGGCAGTGTGGACAGTCGTACATGAGACGCTTGGCTTCGTCACTCAGGTTCTGAAGCGTTCGTCCATTGTTGTTGTCGGCATAGGGGTCATAGCTATATTGCAAATCACCATCTAGCACAGTGATATTTCCCTGTCGCTGCAAACAACCGTCGAGCATTTGCTCGGCAATTGGATGACCCCCCACTCGACATGATTCATAAGGATCTGGACTGGCATTGTATTGAAATATAAGTGTAGAGTCACCCCTATAGGCATCAACATAGAGGGTACCTTGAATTTCTTTCAGCGAAACTTTACCAATGTCGCTCCTACCAATCAGCATTGTGTCTTTGGGAATGGCGACTGGGAGTTCTTTATCCAGGGTAAGGAAAGCAACTGTCTGGGAGTTTGCGCCTTCTCTGTAGTATCGACGTGCTTGTTCAAAGTCTTGCTGCACCAAGCGCTCTTCCATTACTTTTAGATCCTGGTCAATGGCGGCCTGCATAGAGTAGTGTTAGTTTACACAAACTACAGTATTCCCCAGCTTTTAAACGAGAACGAGCTACGAGACTCACGAGATCTGCCACGGAAGAATGGGGTTGGTACCCGGCGATACGCTCGAACCTCGATGCCGCCGCATCCTCTAAGCACAGGACTACCACTGAAAGCAAATAAATGCATCGATTCATGATAGCACCGAGAAGAGGAATCGGTCCTTATTCAATGCCTTGCTTGATGAGAGATAGACAATGATGGGAGAGTGGCGTAATCGTTTCAAAGTTGAGGTCACAACTTCGAACCTTTTTCTGTCGTTGCATAATTTGGAATAAACTCGTCGAAACGTCCGGATACTGGTAAAGTGGGCTGGCTGGCGCAGCACATGCTGGTCGTCTCCACGGGTTTTAGAAAAGAGGAGGGGAAGAAAAGGAAAGAGAGAGATTCTAGTTGCAGGTACGTCTTGCACTATTCTATGCGGGCGTTCACAGTCCAAAGCAGGAGCTTTAGATAGAACGACTATCGAGCAGCCATGGCGCACACTAGCTTTTATAAGATGACGTATTTTACTGGGTACTAACCCTGATGGATAGTACCGGTAAGGAAGAAGAGGTGCTAACCCCACTGAAGAAAGAAGAGGGTAGCATCAAAGCCTATTCTAGCATTTTAGAAAGGCCCGCGCCACCTACTACGCCACACTTTCTGCGGCTCTAAAATACCGTAAAAGTGGTAGGAAATCCGTTAGATGGGCTACCACTTTTACGGTATTATGGCTGGCAACAAGACGTGCGTCTAATGGCTACCGTGTGATCTGCAGTCTTTGGCGTTCCGATCTGGGACTCCCATTATTGGTTGAGAAGCCCCTCTACGAAGCGATACCGTTGGAGCGCGGAGTTCGCTCGTACCAAAATCGACAAGGTAGCGCCGGAGGTGCGCCGAAGGTCCAAAGATCGCAGGAAAACACTCGGAGGTTCTCAGTGTAATCAACAAGCGCGGGGTCTACGGACTTTTGATGCCACTCGTAAATATGTTCTCCTCTCTCCACCTTGAGTAGTGTTGCCTCGATTTTATCGGCGGTCTCGGCCATGAATGCGATATCATGGCTGCTAATAGTGTGTCCATGGGCAAGTGGGAGGTCATTCATGTGGTTCTTGTACACGTGGTTCAATAATGCTGCGTTTGCCCAAGGATCGATGCACATTCTGAATTAGCAGCTCTTTGCAGCCCACTGAAGCGAAACCGCACGACGAAGGACTCTGTCTGAGTGATTCGCATTCCACCCACCGATTGAATCTGCTTGGTTCTACCGAGAGCGCTCCAATGTGTTTCTCCTCCATTGTTCGACGCGCAGTGTCACGCAGCTCCTTATTGTAAAGAGCGTACAGGCGGTCAAACGAGCATGCTCTGAGTTCCTCATGGCACTCGGAGGTGCTTCTGAAGGGGTCGAGTGAGCGTGTCGATTCAATAAAAGCAAGGGAGGTTGGCGAACTTGATCCACCTCCGTTGACCCCGAAGGCCTTCAAACGGCGTTCGCTTTTCTTTCGCACTAGCTTGAGAGAGTCTTCACACGGGGGACCTATGTCCCTATTTCGAGTTTCAAGAACGGAAGATTCAATGATAGAACGTTCCGTGAGTACGATACTGTCACGTAGAAACTCCAGTATATCGGGGAGCCACTGGAGGTACTCTCTAGCAGTGCGTTGAGAGTAAGTCCTTCTGTTCAACAGAGCTGCTGAGTCCTAGTTAGAGAGTTGACAGTCCGAGACAAAGGTCACGATGACTACGTCGAGAACGCACTTACCTTTGCCTATCTCGCTTGCCCTCAGAATTGTTGACTATCCAAGGCGACCAAGTGGATGATGACTTCTGGCTGGCACAGTACACTGTTAGTCTTTTCCTCTTCTTCAACACCTAAAGACACCACGGTGGAGAGCCTCTTGTTACTTCTCTTGCTCACCTGATGGTGTGCGATCAAATACGATGTGACTATCTACAAAGCAATGAAAAAGACTCCATCAACGGCAACAAATGATCTATGCAGCAAATTGAAAATGAAGATCCAATGCGATGCGATGAAACCCAAAGATCTCCATCGAAATTTCAAATTGGCGGGAAAACTGGATTATCGTTATCCCTAACCTAAATTATGCAACTTGAAACGAGAGCATAGCCTACGAAGTCGAACCGCATCATCGGTTGCAACCGCCCTTTAGCTAGAGCAGTTCGTCGATGACTGACGGGGCGGGTGTTAGATAAAACGGCAGGTACTGTAGGTATGTAAAGAAACCTATAGAGCTACTCAACCTAATTCTGTACATCATCGGCCCTCGAACTCCCCTCTCCGACGATGCACCTCTAGAGCAGTTACTGTAGATGAAAATAAGAAATCACATGAGGTTTCGCTCGCAGCAAATAGTATGTGGTGGCGACAGTCTCGTGATCCCCCATGGCGGCCGAAATAAACGGATATCGCTTGTCTCTCAAGTCTCGTGTATCGACTGCCCTTGGTTCGACACAGATCAAAGCGTCCACCACACCCGAGTCTTTTCCATGCTCGGCTGCCAAATCAATCGCCAATCGACCCTCCTCATCCATCATGCGAGCCGCAGGAAGGTACAAGGAAATGAGCTTGGTAATGACGGCACCTGAATCCTGACGAATGGCTGCAATGTGAAGGAGTGTACGACCACGAGCATTTCGTTGCGATACTTGGCGAGGATAGACTTCGCAATCTTGAGATTTTCTTGCACCTTTGCTTCAGATTTTCCAGCACCGCGATCTTTTGGATCTTTCCCACCTCATCTTTTGGATCTTTGCACCTCTACGGCGATCTTGAGATTTTCTTGCACCTTTGCTTCAGATTTTCCTGCACCGCGATCTTTTGGATCTTTCCCCTCATCTTTTGGATCTTTGCACCTCTACTGCCATCTTGAGATTTTCTTGCACCTT
>JAVCKV010109372.1:0-17515 GCA_032274145.1 Herpochondria borealis | reverse complement strand
CTGCGGTGGATGAAGAGGATAACGAGCAGGAGAAGATGACAAAAAACAAAAACAAAAACACAACGAGGGACAAATCACGACGGGTGGCGGCGCTGGAGTGGCGGGCACAACAAGAGAAACGCTACTTCAAAGCGTTTCAACCCGTCGCAGACGCGGCGATCGAGATGAAATTTTTGCCAATTGTAGTATCACACACACCAGCTTAATAGTATGTGTACAAGAATAGTGCTACAAGAGCACTGTAGTTCGATTAGGTAGCAGGTGATCCCGTGAAAGGGGCCTGGTGGCTTTCTTGAACTGTACCCACTAGAGGTACGGGCATACAGATACGTTGTAAGGATAAATGGCGGACTTTATTGGCCTAGAGAGAGCGCCGGGCGGTCTGTGAGGTAGCACGGTAGACAGCACACTCTCTAAAGCTGAGACGGGGGGTGGTAGAGCAGTGGATGGAGTGCAGGTCGCGTCCGCTAGATACATGGGGCAAAAGGGGGATACGTACTCACTGGCGCTTGGGACGGAGACAGGGTATTCAACGCGGCGCTTAGCTCATTTCAGGGGAAAAAGTACGAGAGAGGGAGAGACGTGCTCAATGGCGTCAAGGACCGGGTTGGAAGGGGGGTGTCGCTCTCACTTGCGACCGGAGACGAAGACAGAACACAACTCAAGGATCGTTGTGAGACGGAAGGATGGTGCAGGACGCCGCGCTACAGCTCTTGAATCGCCGTAGGGGAGGGAGAGGAGGGGTCGCACTCTCTGGAAACAGGATGGGGACGGGGGGAGACACACTCACAGGCGTCTGGGACCGGGAGACGGCGCACTCACAGGCGTCTGGTACGGAGGAGACGGGGGAATACCGGAACGCGACGCTACAGTTCGCGGAGGGAACCGCTCCAGCGGACAGGAGACAGTCGCGCTCCGGGCGACTGTAACGGGGGACGGAGGACCGAGTAGACTACGCGCCCTCGCGTGTTGAGACGGTCCAAGGGTCCTGTAATGCACCTTACTAGACTTATCTGGGGCGCGGAAGATGGCTGGAGCAGGTAGATCTGGGACGCGGCGCTACAACTTGCGCAGGGAAAGCTCCAGAGAAGGATGTTTTTATTCAGACGGTCGCGAAGAGACGCTAAAAAGCGCTTATGTATAGAAACGAGAGGCGAGCACACTTGTAGCCTAACCTACTGTACTCTACATAGAGCAGAAAAATATAGTAGGGGTAGTCACTATATAAAGGTACTTAATTATAATGCCTTCCATACCACACTGTTCTAAGCCAGCGACTGTGTAGCTGAGTGTGTGTCACGAGACGGGCTGATGTGAATGAAACTCAGGGAGTAGATTAAGGGACTAGTCCGCCGTACCAGAAATAAAAACCCTTTAAGTACAGTAATCCCATTTAGATACCTGGTCGTCTCAATAGCATGGGTCAGGTAGGCTGTGCACTACTACAAAGAGGTCATAGAGAACGAGCTCTATGAGCTACGCGAATGGAGCACGCGCATTATTGAACGGAAGGATTTGATGATTGTAGTTGTGTAACAGGAGGCTGCAGACACTCACGAGGAGGTCAATATGCTGAACGAAAAGTTTGAAAATTTGAGAAGAGACAACGCGAACCAAGGTGATGTAGGACACTCGGGAAATGCTGAACCTCAAGTGAGTACTGAGGGAGTGCTTGATACTACTGACACTCTCGAAGATAATATCATCAGCCTGGATAGAAGCGAGGATACAACGGATACCATCAAGGGAGTGGTGAACGAGATTGACACTGATAGCGAGACGCCTGCAGGAGAGAAGTTCAATCCAAGAGACAATCGTGGTGGCTTGCCCATGTCTTCATCCGTGCTTCCCATAGAAGAGGAGAATAACACAACGCCAGGGTAAAATAAAGGTCATGGGGATGTCGCCGAAGTGCAGTCCATCCCTAAAACTGATGTCTAAGTGTTACGCGAGGAGACTGTCCCTGAGGAAGGGAAATAGGAGGACGAAGATGAGGAGGACGAAATCTCTTCTGCAACGAAAAAAATTCAGTCACATGAAGGCGTTGAAAAAGTTGAGAAAGTTTCAAGGGGCGTTGGAACCGTGACTAAGAAGATTCAGTCACTTCATCTCGAAGGTGATAATGAAGAAATGAAAGACTTGAAAGAAAAGCGGTTTCAAGAGTCCGAACTGGCAAACCCTTTGATGATGGTAGAAAGGGAGCAGATCATTGTCGGGCACTTTTGCGGACACATCGTGCACACCGTCAACCAACTGTTGGGCAGAAGGAACGAGTTTCTCACAAAAGATGAGCAGTTGAAGCAGCTGATGGCCGAGCAGTGGGAACGAGGTGCGCACAAAAGATGAGCAGTTGAAACAGCTCATCGCCGAGAAGTGGGAGAAGTAGGTCGGCGGCCCCATCTCCAAGGTCCAGCTTATCGAAACGCTTGTGGAGTGGGTGCGAGGATGCTGCGACAGAGGAGCTAAAATGGACGTGGTGTAAAGCTTTAACGCGATGTTCGTCGCTCAAATACATGCAGTGAAAGTTCCGGGCGACGTGATTGGTCAATTGACTTGTTAATGACATAAGCGGTGGTTGCTTATGCGATTCAGAACGACTGTCCGATACGATACAAGCAATCTCCTCAATGCTCGCGCAATCTGATTACATAGAGAGGTACCGTACACCGTACTTTGTTCACTTCACCACCGTAATCGGTAAAAGTATTTCTAGCAGCCCCGCTGTTCTCTGTTGATCGAGACAAGAACACCTGAAACACGTGGTGCTCTGCTCGGATCGCGCGCAATGCAACCTCCAAATCCGACAAACGCAACAAAAATGGCTGTCGGTCTGTCTTTGGCCGGCCCTGCCGGGAAGTGTGGATGCGAACGCGTTGTCAAGATGAAATTCCAAAGATACTCTCTTCTACTTGCATTTAGATGAGGCGTCCAAGCGCCACGGCCCTCCCCGTTGTCTCTGATCTCCTGAACAATTCCTTCAGCTTTATATTGATGAAAAGAAGCACCCTCTTCTAACATGCGCAGCACATATTAAAGAGAGGCCGGGAAAGTTCGGGCTGTACGAAAGGCATGCCGCCCCCTATTAACAGCATGCCTTGAGGATAAAGTCGGGAAGACGTCGTGTAAGACAAAGTGCTACCGTTACTACTCGGGGCCGGCGTGCAGACGCGACTGCATCCTCGCGAAATGTAGGATGGTCCCTTCATATGAACGCTGCGTGTTCGAGGAGACGGGCCAAAACGTGCTTCGCTGCATGGGAGAGACGGATGGCCGCGCCATGGCTGAAAGTTGCTTGACGGATCGTTGAGGTCTCAAATGCTCCACTGACTCGTTGCGACCCGCTCCATGAAGAATGAATCGGTCGACACATCACTTGGAAGAAGCCAGGCCCTTTTTATTCTCTCTTTTACGCTGCAAAAATACCGTGAAAGTGCTTTCGGCTGCGGGAATTTTCTATAATGGCAGTAAGGAACGTTACTGTACAACTTTGAGCTACACTGCAGCATACTGTACAGTACTGTGCCACACTAAATTAAAATGAAAGTACAGCACAGTCCGTCGCTACAAAGTAGTGTACGGACGCAAAGGCAAAAGTTAAACAATAGAGATTGTCCTCGACGACGTCCTGCGCGAGCGCGCTGCCATCCATCTCATCCAATCCGCCGTCCCGCACCTCTGGGCCCTGCTCAACACCCAAATAGCCCGCCTCTTGGAACCCCCACGCCCCGTCCACCGCCGCCCCGCCTCTTTCCAACATCTCCTCCTCCTCTTCCTCCACCACCTCCACCTCTTCAACAAACTCCTCCGCCCCGACCTCCCACCAACACCACCACTACCTCGCGCACCCGCATCCGAAACCGAACGCCCTTACCCACCACCACTTGCACCCGCATTGACATCACAAACAACACCACCAACAGTACCACCACCAACACCAGCTGGCTATGTTAAGTGCAAATAACGCCCCCATCCCAGCTGGACACATGCCCAAGCGCCCGGTCCTCTCCTTTTATTCATCCTCCTCGGCCTCATCCACCGCCTTTGCCGGTCGCACCCTCCTCCACCACCGCCCCCCCGGCGACAAAAACCGCGCCGCGACGCAAGCGCTTGCGTCAAGATCCCCGTCTCAGCCGACAATTACCCAGACAACAACTTTATGGGCCGACTCCTCGGCCCGCGCGACACCACTCTGAAGACATTTGGCACGACACCCGCTGCAAGATCATGATGCGCGGAAAGGGCTCCATCCTCAAGGACAAGGAGCCCGACGTGCGCGGCAAGCCCGGCTGGGAACACGTCTTCAACGAGCCGCTGCATGTATTCATCGAGCTCGCAGACCTGCTGGACGAGCCTGCTGCCTCGACCGCGCTCAACCGTGCCAAGGACGCTGTCGAATTCTTCCTCGTCCCCGTGCTCGAGGAGCGCGACGATTCGAAGAGACAGCAGCTCCACGCCCTCGCCATCATGAATGGCACCTATCGTGGCGCTCCCGCTCGCAGCATGGACCACCTTCCCATCCCCTCCACGTCTCCGTTTCCATCTCCTACCACTATCGCCGCTTCGTCCCAGCAACATCACAACCACCACAACCACAACCTCAATCTTAACCACAACCAAAACCACGGCCATCTTCATCAACGGACTCTACCGCTTGCACCGTCGCCGTCGTCGTCGCACTCGCTATCGTCGTTTGCAGAACTTCTCAACTCGCCTGCATTTCTGCATGACCCTTCGCTGTCGGCTCCTTTCCTCTTGTCCCCTTTTAACGCCCTGCCCTCGTCGGACGAACAAAACTTTGCGCAGTCGGCTGGGTAACACCACCGCTCCGTGGCACCCCGCTCCGGCCCGCACTCGTCGCACCCGAACCTTTCCTTTGGCTCCGAATTTGCACTCGACCGTCTCCGCCCGTCTCAGCCTCAGAATCAGGCTCGGTTCCAGCCTCAGACGCAAACTACGCGGCAGCACGGCGCTTGCCCAAGGAATGGCACGGCAACCACGAGCAGCAAAAGCGACCACAACGACTTCCACACCACCAACAACAACAACAAAGAATGTCGCGCAACTGAAAATTCAGATGAAGTCACAGATGCAGCCGAAGAATCAGATGAAAACCGGCTGCTGCTCACCGCCGTCCGGGGCACCAGTCCAAGATACGGGACAGTGGGCGTGTCGCACGATATGGCCGCTCTGACGGCGTCGTTTCAGCGTTGCGGCGTCGAGAACCTGAGCATGAGCTCGGTAGACGACACGCCCGAGTCGTCACGCAGCTCTGACTACGGAACGTACGCATCGTCCTCCTTGCCGCAGGCTGGGACGGCCCACGGGAATCTTGCGTCGTTGTGCGGACGGCCATTCACTCATGTCAAGGTGTCATCAATCTCACCGCCTGACCGATCCGACACGTCGCTCGGTGTCGGCGGATTCATCGGGCGCGAGTTTTACAACGGCGCCTTTTCCAACCACTCGCAGTCGCACACTTTGTGGAACCGCCCACACGAACAGCAATTGCAACAGCATCAAAATCACAACCACAAACAGCAGCTGCCGTCGTCGCAGCCGTTGTGGTTGTCGTCGTCTACCTCGCCGGCTTAGTCCTACAATTTGTGAGGAATGAAGAAGAGCAACTCGCCCGCCCCGTCTACAGAAGTGCTAACTTGCTCCATGTCAACTGTAACTCCTATCGAACGCCAGTATGATGGCTACTGATATTTAGACCCGTTCGTCTCTCCTTCCATTTTTTTCCTTTCTTCCTTTTTTCATCTATCTGTGCAGCTCTCTCTTCTGCCAAGAAGATGCTGCTCCGTTGCCGAGCATAAAAGTCCAAGCGAGAAGAAATTACCATATTTTCTTCCCCCTTCACCCTTCCCCCTTCCTTCCCCACACGGATGTCAACGATCTTGCCAAGTTTGTCTACTTCATCACCAAGGGTTTCCTTTGTTTTCAGTCAGTATTTTTTCTTCCTCTCTCTATCGGTCTTATTTTCTCTGCTTCTCACTCTTCCTCCCTCCCTCTCTTGCTATCTCTCGATGTTCCCGCTCGTTTCTTTCCCCGCGTCAAATTTTCTTGGGGCACTCGCCCGTTTCTAGTGCCACACGCCAACGGTTCCGATGGTGAGTAGAGCGCGGCAGAAGCGGCCTTTGCATGTTTCTGCGACATAGAGCGACGAAACGGCGGTTCTTAGAAGGCGGCTAAGGCGAGGGAGGCTAGGGAGACGGCGAGAGCGTAAAAGAGTTAAGAGCCGACCCAAGCAGGTCGGTAACGGAGCGATGCGTCCCGTGACGGATGGCAAGGTCACGCAAGTGTGCCCTCTTGATCGAGTCGCGTTCCTCCGTAACGGGGACGAGAAGCATTTCTACAAGTTCCTTCGCCCTGCTTAGTGTGCGTACGGTCGTAGTATCGTCGGCCGCGTCAACGTCCTCGATGAAAACGTGCAACGGCTCATGGAAAACAAGTTCCCATCCAAGTTTGCCATGTACCGCTGCCTCACTTTCCTTGCGGATCGAGCCCTTGCCTCGAATCATGATGCGAAACCCCGTGTCACGTTCCAGTCGCTTGAGCGTCGCGTCGCGCGGACCCAGGAGACGGCCCAAAAAGTTGAAGTCTGTGTATTGCTCGGCCGGGACGCGCAATCTCACGCGCTTGCGTACGGCGTGGCGGGCCGTGCTCGAGGCTGATGTCGACGTTCCTCCCATTCCACCCTTCGACACTGTCGTGCCGTCCGCGCGTGTCCCCGCAGCCGCCGTGATGACAGCTGAGGCTGCCGAGACGAGCGGGGTGGACGTGGTGGTAAGTGCCGCGGAGGGATGCGGGCGCGACGGCATGGGCGAGGAGAGCGTGGCAGTTGATTGTAGGGGAGCAGGTAGAGCGGAACAGGTAGGGATAGAGAGCTGTGAGGCAGGGGACAGTGGGACGTTTGGAATGGAGATTTAATGCATGTAAGACGCGGTAACGGCAGCGGCAGCGGTAGCTACAGCAGCGGCGGCGGATGCGGGTGGGGAAGTAGGGAGAGATAGGGAGGTTTGGTTTTGGGGCGCGGAAGAGGTGGAAGTGTCCGAGCGGGTGGGTGGTGCTAGTGAGGGCAGACGGTCCGTGGAAGATGGGGTGAGCGGTTCGAGGCTGCGAGCGGCGGCGGCGGCAGCGGCACGGGCGCGACCGATTTCGTGCTCGAGATTCTTCCACGAGTTGGGGATGTCGGACTTGATGGCCGAGAGGATCTCAGCCTCGCGCACGAGCTCGTCGAGGTGGGCCGAAATGCGATCCATTTCGAGGTAGGCCGATACGTGATCCATTAGGGTTGAGGTGAACTAAGGTGAAGTGAGAAGAAGAGTGAATTGAAGCGAAGCGAAGCGAAGAGAGGTTGAAAGTGAGGTAAGAATGAAGTGAGGTGAAGTTGAGGCGAAGTTGAGGCGAAGTGAGGAAGCGAGGAGGACGAGGAGATGGAAGAGCAGCGGACCGGGGGACGGGGAGGTGTAGAAGGGGTAGAAGGAGAGAAAGGGGAAGAAGGGGGGAGGAAGAGATAAAGGAGGCAAGGGGCGGGGTTGGTGAGAGCAGCGGCACAGAGAGATGAGCCGTTGTAGAACGAAAGGAGGCGCAGCGACGTGAGGAGAAGTCGGAAGGTGGGGAAAAGAGGCAAAAAAGGAAAAGAGGTGAGCCAGTTTTACTCGTGTCAACGAGCGTTGCGCGAAAACCCGCTCACGAGTCGCCGTTTTCGCGGGGGTGGCGACCACTGGCGTCATCATCGATGGTCAAATTATTTCTGCTGTGCCAGTGCCAATAATCGCACTGCCCGCGCAGCAAACGGCGGTTCCCATGGATGACAAGCGACCGGGGACACTCGAAACGAGGTCTCCGTTAATATTTGCTGTACAACAATAATATCATAAAAAAATAAAAAAGGCGCCGCCGACCAAAAATGAAAGAAAACAATTGTTCACAGGTATAGTATGGCACATGGCATGGGCGGCTACGGCGGGTAACCCACGCGTAAATGGCAGCAGCGCGCTATGCAGCCGCAACCGCAACCGCAGCCGCAGCCGCAGCCGCAGCCGCAGCCGCAGCCGCATCCCTGAGAACGTGTCGACGCGGCACATTGCAGACATTGTAAGGCCTAAAACACTTGGACGCCGCACCATACCGTCCAAAAATGACAGCCAACGACCGGTTTAAAAACCGAGTCTAAACACCGGTTTCGCAAAAAAGGAAGAAAAGAACCCAGAAAAAGCAAATCTCGCCAACCCCCACCGAAGCCCCCCTCTAGTGTTCCCCTCTATTTTATCCCCAAGAGTTTCACTCACGGAGTGCCACAGTCGTTCCATCACCGCATCACTCATATATGATATGAGTACACATGTAAATAAACATGACAAATCAGCTCTGTTATTATTCTCGCAAAACTCACATCTGTACTTTTGTTAGTGGCAGGATACCCGCTAACGCGCTTATCCCTGGTTAGTCGTACTAACGAGGCATTTAGTCCCTCGTGCCCTTTTATGTTTCATGAATTGACAACGGGCGTTCCCGGGCCGATTCAGTCAGCGCCACGCCCGCGCACGTCCGGCTGTTGTCAGCAGATACTGACAACAGCCTGAGTGGACAAGCCGGGTGGTGGTCCTGAGTATTAAAGAATACGGCTGACCCCGATCAATGAGAGCAGATCCTCTCCGGGCAGTCGGGGACTTGTGCCTGCCGTTTCGCCTCCGTTCCATCCACTGCACCAATGCTGCCTAACGAGGCTACCACGACAACTGTACAGCCATCCAATTTCAAAACCCAAACCACTCGCTATCGTACGAAAGCCGCAACTGAACGCCTTTTCAAGTCTTCAACCGCGCCAGCCTCGCATTCAACTCGTCATGTAGCCCGAGCGAGCACGTCATCCCGACCGTGACCGCCTGCTTCGCCCCGATTTCCCGCACCAACGCCTTCGCCTCCCCGAGCGACAGGTGCGACCCGTTCCGCTCCCCAGTCTGCACGTCCACGACGAGCAGATCGACCCGCTCGAGCCCGCGGGTCCACTGGAGACTTTCGGCCCGGCAGTGCGTACAGGTCGCTCAGATACACCACTGTTGCGCCGCACCGTCCATCCCGGATGACAAACTTCATACACACGTGCTCGCCACTGTGCAGCATTGACACTGGATTCATCTCGATCGCCGCGTCTGAGACGGGTTTAAACGCTTTGAAATACCGTTTCTCGTGTTATGTCCTCCACTCCAGCGCCGCCACCTGTCGTGCAATGTCCTTCTTTATGTTGTTGTTCTTCTTCTTTTTCTTCACCTTCTCCTCCTCGTCCTCCTCGTCATCCACCGCAGGCATCAGGTACGGAAGCACGTTTCGAAACACCGCCATCGTCTCCTCATTCAAATACACGGGCTTCGCTCCTCCACCCCGCGTCCACCGCTCCCGTCCCCCTGCGTCCACCTTTCTTGTCCCCTCCTCATGAATATAGCGCACATCATCCAGTCCGAGGATTGCTTCAGAATGACCATGGGTGAGCACGATCGCGTCCACCGTCCGCACGCCAAGGGTCAGGAAGTGACGCATTGTGTTCTCGCGCACGGTTTTTTCGCAGTCGATCAGCACGGTACGTCCGTCTGCGCGTACGAGCGCGCTCAAGTTGCCGCGTCGGTTGCGTGAGCCGGGATTTGTTAGCTCGTCGTGGCACACTGCGCACGCGGCCCCGCTTCCGTTTCTCGGGTTGATGTTGCTCTTGTTGTTTTTGTTTTTGTTGTGGTGGTGGTGGTGGTGGTGGGGTAAGGCGTTCGGACGGATTATACAGGAGGTGCGTGGAATGCCCGTCGACACAGTCGACCCGAGGATCACAAACTCGGTCGGCCCGTCCGCGGGCGTTGACGGCGGCAGCGGAGCAAGTCGGGTTGTTGCAGGCAGCGCGGTGGAATGCGCGACGACTTTGCTTCTGCAGCAGCTGCAGCTGCAGCTGCAGCTGTTGCTGCCAGTGGTAATGCCGCCGTCGGCCGCATTCATGGTGATCGACGCGGCGGCGGCAAAGGCTAGGGACGGCAGGGACGGTAGTGACATCAGCGACGGAAGCGACGGGACTGATAAGGCGGGTCGGGAAAAACCGTGCAGACCGGGGTGGGCGGGAATAGGGCGCGGGGCGGCAACATGTAGGCGTGGAACCGTTTGGAAGGAAGCGTGATGAGGTTGAGCCTTTTACGCAACACGGGTGAGGGCGAGGGCGAAGATCTGTGCAGAGTACCTGTACTGCGCCAGTTGAGGCGGGGACAGGTTGAGGTAGAGAGAGAGACAGACAGACAGACAGAAGAGAAGAGAAGAGAGATCGGGCTGTCGAGGAGGCGTGTGCTTGACGGCACTGGAATGAGTTTTAGCGGTAGTAGGGGGTTGTTGCAGCAGATTGTGACGTTTGAGCGATTGTGGGGCGTTGGCCAAGGTTATTGGGGGACGGAACGATGCGGGAGAAGGGTCGTGTGAAGGGTCGTGGTTGAGTTACCAAATGAACGGGTTACGGACATCGAGAGGTAGAGAAATTAGCATGTTTTACCGAACATTTAATTTAATTCGGAGTTTGGTTTGGGTACCGGGCAGTAGCTTCGTAACGCCATGACGCCGTGATGCCGTGACGCTGTGATGCCGTGACGCCGTGACGCCGTGACGTCGTGACGTCGTGACGTCAGATCTCCTCTCCACCCCACTCGTCCGCAACCATCTCGCAACTCTTCCGCTGTCGCGTGTGCTCGCTCCCAGTTGTGCAAGTGCTGCGCAGTGGTGCGAGGGCGCTGGTTTAAAAATATGAATAAAATATATAAATAACTTTACCGTGAACCGCAAACAACCGGTCGCGCACCTCGAGGTTCACACTTTGTGCGGTGGAAAAGCGAGAGAGGGGACATTTCAACGGCTGAGTACCCCTCGGTATGGATACGGGGTGATTGCCACGGGCGCGTCGATGGATCGAAGGGTGCGGACAGGGAATGGTTCGAAAGTAGACAAGTAGGTTAAGGGTTGTATGAAAACCCGGGCGCGGGGGGAGGGAGAAATCTCGTTCTCATTGTGATTACCGGATTATGCTGATGGTGGCTGGTGATGTGGATTGAAACTGTTCAAACTATACACCATGCATCGTTGGCAGAGAGTACTGCATCTGTAGGGGTGAGAAATAGAGTGCATGGACATGTACACAAGTACATTGTAGTGAGGCCTACCATGGAGACATCAACGTGATGCTGAAAAGTACCCCTAGTCCGCATACTGCTCATCGTAAAGCAACGCTCCACGGCAGCACCTTTCGTACACGTCGCCGGGAGGGGCAGTACGCCTTCTTACAACCGAAAACATTGTTATCGCAACGTCAACTGCAGGTGGCGACCACCCTCTGGCCGTCAGCGCAGCTTCGCCCTTTTCCAGTCAGAAAAACAAACAAAAAAACTGAGGAGCACTGCCGCGATTGAGAATGAGAACTGGGGCGAGTGAGATGGAAAAGATGGGGGGGTATTATGATACGACATTCAGAAACGGGAGGCAGGACAGTGAGACGGAACAGTGAAGACGGAACAGTGAGACAGAACGAGACGGGGACCATTTTCTATCAACAGGACCGTTCCTATAAACAAACAAACAAACAAACAAACAAAAAGAAGAGAGGGAGCAGAAATTTGGATCTAATCCCGGCGGTAGCAGCGCGACATCGACTCTTCGTGACAGTACGAGCACTTCGGGCTTTCGGAAACGGTGGCCCCAAATCTACCCGTGCCTCAAAACAAACCCTCACAGCAGAGCGCAACTGCGCCACCCAGCAAAGAAAAACACCACCACACACCTCTGCACCAAACATTTGCGCCCAACGCCACGCTTTCACCTCGCCACGCTGCCAAACCAGAGGCAGAGAGGGAGTAGCGAGGGGAGGAGGGGGGGGAGAAGAGTCAGTTATCGCAATTTTCACACTTTTCTTTGGCACCAAGAAGGAAGAAAGAAAGAAAGAACAAGAAAGAAAAAATATAGTCCCCCCACAACTCCCGCCACGTCATGGTCGAGCGAGCAGATCTTGCTGGCCATAAAACTCGTACATGCATTTGAAAAGCGGCGACATGAACACGCCAAGTCGGGAGAGAAACGCGTCGCGCTTCGATTGTTCGACACCAAGTCAGTCGATAAACGCCTCCTTCGTCGACAACAACAGACAGGCGCTCTTGACGTCGCGGCAAAGCGTCCAAGAATGATGCTCGGCCAGAGAGCCGTCACTTTGCACCTTCTGCCGCCGTTAGCTGTACGAATCCAAGCGCGGACCGGTCTCCAAACTCCACTGCCTCCGCTTCAGCTTCCACTTCATCTTCCAACAACGCTTCTGCCTCTTCCTCTGCTTCTGCCCCTACATCTTCCCATGGCCCTGCCTCTGCCCCTGCCTCTGCCTCTGCTTCTGCCTCTGCCTGTATCTCTGCCTGTATCTCTATATCTACCTCTGCCTCTATCTCTATCTTCACCTCCGTCTCTGCCTCCACCTCTGAGGCTTCCTAAACGACAGAAATAAAGGAGTCAGAGTCGGAGATCGTGAATCAAGGCCTACCATCCACGTCAACGGTCCAGAAAGATGAAATCCGCGCCCCATAACTACAGGGCCGCGAGCGCGCGCATCTATCCAATACTTCGCAGGCCTCTTCCAAACCTGCTGCATCGACCCCACTAATACGGCGACATTCCATGCCGGCACAGCCCAAGTCGCACGGCTTGGGCCTGACGAGCCGTGCGACTTGGGCTGCCACCAGAACGGACGCTGTTGCGCAGGAGCCCGGCTCCTCATATTCCGACGGTCTGCAGTTCAAGCATGCTACGCCCGACCTCCTCGTACCGGCTCGCCGCGCTTCGGTCGCAGTGGGCGCAGCTATTGTCCCGAAGCGTGAGGTGTCCACCGTGCCGGATGCGCATGGAGTCGAGGTTTATGCCGTCGCGGCCCGTGCGGATGGGCGGTGGGTGGCTTCTGGCGTAGATGACCGTACAATCCGGATGTTCGACGCAATGGGGTATACGGCAGCACACTCGAAGGTCGCTGAAAAGGTGAAGGCTGTGACTGCTATAAATTTACGAGTATCGGGGATGGTGTCGGGGCGAGCGCTGGCGCCGGTGGCGGGACAGGAGAACGAGGACAGAGCGGGGAGGTAGGCCCCTTGTTCGCTGGGTTCAGCGATGGGTCGCTGCGCATGTTTCGACGGCATGCACACAGGAAGACGCGGTGGCAGATCCCCAAAGTTCTGGCTGTAAAAACCCAATCCATGCGCTACGTGCGATGGGCGAGTGGAGGGTGCGGTTCCGCCGCCGTGCTCACGTGCTTCACGGAGTCCGGCAGATGGAGTCGTCGCGCGACGCCGTCATGGCCGTGAATACCGTGTATGGCTAGCATTGTGCCTCCGTCATCGGCTGACATGTCCTCGCCGGAACGGGGCCGCATGGTGACATCACGGTGTGCGAAGATCAATATGGTAAGCTTGTGCGACGAGCGAGTGCGTGCAATTCTGGGACGGACGGCGACGTGTTGCGCATGATGGCCAGTAACCTGCGCGGGTCCGGTGCTGGGTCCGGCGCTGTGGTCGTGCCGCTATGGACGGCGGAACAGCGCCTCGTGTGCGCGCCTCGTTCAGGACAGCTATCATTTTGGGAGACGACAACGCTCTAAGAACAGCAATGGCAAGGACAACCGCAACAGTAACAAAAGCAGAAAAATGGCAATGCATCATAAGACAAAAAACAAAACTTAAGTCCCAACTCTTCTCACTTGTCATCGAGAATTTCGTCGAACGCACAGACGACCGACCCGTTGAGGTAGCGCTGGATCAGTCGTCGCGTCGAAGAGTTGAATTCCTCGACCATTTTCCTTTGATACCGCCTCTGGTTAATCTGCTTGCGTACCTTGGTCGCCAGCACCTTGCCAAGCTCGACGCCCCACTCTTCAAAGCTTTTGACATCACAGACTAGTCTCTCGACCGCGGTCCAGTGCCCGAACAGGGCGAGTAGCTGCCCGCACGTGTATGCGTTTACGACGTGCAGGAGAAGGGAAAGCGACGGCCAATTCACAGAGAAGGTGACACGGGGTATGAGCGACTCATCGCGGTCTTTCGCGCAACACTCTTCCGCCGTCTTACCCCGCTTTAAGGCGTCCGGCTGGGCGAAGAAGTTGGACATGAGTCCGTGGTGGTTGCTCACCGGTTCACTTCCTGAAACGTCGGGCTCTGCGACTTGATGAAGCCGATAAATGTGCAAGGGACAGTCTGCCCCATGTTCAACAGCTGAAAAAGCTGTGCCGGCCGAGTGTACCTGGCTCACCAAAGTCGATCTTGCCGACGGGGAAGTCGAGCTCGACGCCATGGCGTGAGACCGATTTTCCATTACTCTCCATGTCGACTTGCTGGATGTGCACGGGTTGCTTACTGAGTGCCTCTTTATACGGGTGAATCGCGCGCGCGTTGTAGCCCATAAAGCTCATGTTACAGACACCGAACAGGCTGAGCAGCACGGGAATGTTGCGCTCGAATGACGCCGACACAAAGTGCTTGTCGACGCTGCGCGCGCCGGCTAGGAACTGTTCAAACACGTCGTAGCCATAGAACAGGCTGATTGGGAGGGCTCCGACAGAGGAGCAGAACGAGTAGCAACCGCCGATACAGTCTCAGAACGGGAACACGTTGTCGGACGCAATGCAAACGTGGCGCATCTTCTCAACATTGGTGCTGCAGGCAATGACATGCTACTTGAAAACAGCTTCGTTGCGCCCCATGGCGTCCCAGAGCCACGAGCGGACCGTCTTCGCGTTTAAAAGGGTTTCGCGCGTGGTAAATGTCTTGCTGTCGACATTGATGATAGTCTCCTCCGGATCTAGGCAGTCGAGGGAGCGCTTTACGTCAACAGGATCGAAGTTTGCGTAGAAGTTGAGGGATTAACCAGCCTTGATGCCGATCGAGGCTGCAACTGAGTCTGTCTTGAGGGCCTCGTACAGAAAGTCCGGGCGAGGATACGAGCCGCCAATTTCGATGGCGACAAAGTTGCGAATGGGCTTTCCGGTAGCGCCGCGGTGACGACCGTCGCGAACTTTGTCGGATAAATCGTGGACCCTCGCGAGAACTTCATTAAGTTGATCAACAACGCTGACGCTGTAAAGCAAGACAACCTCGTCCTTGCCGGCGCGCCGGGCGGTGTGAAAGAGGGCGCGTTGCTCGGTGGTGTTGATGCGGGCGCCGGAGACAAGGTCGAGGATGCGGTCGCGCAGACCGACAGAATTGGAAAGGTCGAAGAGCAGACGCATGGTATCAACAGTGGTGCGGTGGGGCGGGTAGTCGAAGGTGATACATAGTCGGCCAACACAGTGGCATTGCGCGGTTCTTCATTGATCAGGTCGCACATATAGGTGTTCTCAATGATCTCGTGCTTATGGAGCTGCAGGGCAGCCTACTCGGAGAGCGGGGAGACGAGAGGGGCGGCGGGGTTGTGGCGCGGTTCGTTGTTCTTGCTGTCGGACAAGTTCCGATGGGTTTGCGGGTCGTCGAGAGCAACCATGGCTGGTGTGGTGCGCGGTGGGGAGGATACCTACACGTGTGGCCACCCACGGTACCCAAAAACTTCTCCACCACTCCGCTCGGCAATACGAATGGCAGAGGCATACAGTGCGCCGTGGATGGTCCGCTACTCTGCCAATTTACCACCTCGGCGTGTCACGACCGCCGCTTGGCCTGGCTGGGTGGTTCGCCTGTTGGTTTGCGGCGTCATATCTTTGGGTTACATATCGGTTTGGTTTCCTTATTGATTATATATAGGTTACGTATTTCAGGGCTAGGAACGATTACTGTAAGTTCAAAGGTGCTCTGTGTAGTTAGTTTTAGGGTCTTTTCCCTTGATCCGTTTTTTTGGCAACGAGTTCCACCTCTGGCGCTACCCAAACCGCAAAGTAAGAGGCCGGGGTGGCACCGGGGCTGAAGAAACCGGATTTGAATGGAGTAAGAGAGGTATAATCCCTAGTAAAGCCTTTTTACGTCTTTATTCTCCTTTTTATACTTTCTTTCCTCCCTTTCCATCTCTTGTTTGGGGTGGTTTGTTGTGCCTCAGATTCGGACACTTACAAAGCTGCGCGAAGATATAACGCAATATCACACGTGTCAGCCGTCCCCGTTCGCACAGCTCGCTCCCCGCGCTCATATCTACCACTATTTTACCCTTCGAGCGCAAGAAGGACGTGAGCTACCACGCCACAACGGTCTTTCCAGCATCCCGCTGGGAAAGAAAACTAGTTAATAAAGCATGGAGAGTTTGTCAGGCCTAGCTCCGACCAGGGGGCGAGTTTTCGAACATTCTAACGATCTGCAAGGAGCGGTGCGTTTGCGTATGTGCCGATTAACGGATATTGGGCCTAGTTGGCCTGGAAACGCGAATTGTTGGGCCCAAAGTGGTCCGAATCCAATTAAACACGCTTCGCCTCGAAAGCGCCTGCGTGCGCCACGGAGGTGGAACCCCACTACCTGAACCCGGGTACAGGAAAATTATCTAATCCAATCCCCTTTGATGGCAAGCACCCTAACTACCCATCTCATCAGACGGTCGCAGGGCATACGGTAGAAGCTCCAGGTAAGGATCTGGTGGATGAATTTTCCTTCGCCCGCGCGAGCGGCGAAAAGATGCCCAAGTTTGTTGATTAAGTCCCGCAGTACCTGCGAGATGGTTATGTGTCGAGAAAATCAAGATCATCGGCGGCTGCCGACTCCACACAGCGAAAATTCGCGCAGTAACCTTCGCGACGCAAACAGAGAACGCCAGTCGGTTGAAGAATCGAAAAGCGCTGGTAACTTCAGAAACCCGGTGGCAAAGTATTCTGCGCGGCACACAGAGAAGCTGAGGCACTCGAAGATGCGACAGTGCACGAAGGGTCAAGTAAACCGCCTGGACCTATTAGGCCTGAAGGCTCACGACGCTAGTAAGAAGCAAATCTCGATTCCGCCGGCCTCTGAGGCGCCCAATTTCAGCGCGCCCTGCCGTTGGCGGGGTAGTCTATGAAAGTTTCAAAGAGCTGGGCAGCTACGCGAAAGAAAAGGGAACAGTACATGGGCTGGTCCCCAGGCACTGGGTTCGCACAGCTACTGCGCGACGCACCCGGGGCTGGACATTTGGTTGAATCGGATGAAAGCGCCTTGAACCGAAGGCCGAAGAAGATTTTCTAGTAGTTCGCACAATTTCTGCGCGACGATAAATATTGCCCGGTCCTGAAGGCTTTCAGAGACACCAAATGCAGAGAAGCACGGCGAAACAGACCGGAGGTGAGAATATCCTGCCTTGCGAGGCACTAAGGCGGTCGCGCACTATTAGATACGCAGACGAAAAAAGACGAGCACGAGCCCTGACTTATGCCCCAAACATGTGTCGCGCAGTTGCTGCGCAAAGCAGAGGGGAGGGGACAGGTCCGATTTACTTTCTCTTGTGCTTGGCGGTTGTATTTACAGCTAGCCGTAGCTACACTAAACTTATCTTTTACTTTACTAAAGAAACAGTTGCTTCTTGTTGATTT
>JAVCKV010109261.1:0-20020 GCA_032274145.1 Herpochondria borealis | reverse complement strand
CTGAGCCCAATTTTTATATATGCTGTACATGTACCAGTAACCTAGTGTTTTCTGTTCACTACTTTGCTACCTATGAGGTCTTGACCCATCCCGTCTTAAAGAGACATCGCAGCACAATGCTTTGAGGAGCCCTATCTCGAGACATGTGGGAATTGGGGCGAAAGCGCGCTCCGACCGCCAGTACCTAGGGTATTCACAACTCGTTCCGTCAGACAGTAGAGGGATTGAAAAGGAACTTCTCAATTTGCTTGCTTTCGTGTACGAAACGTTAGGATGAAGTTTGTCCTTTCATAGGAATGTGGATGAGAATGGGTTATCCTTGCCCTGGTGAACGTGTAGAGTCGGTACGCTGATGGACACAAACCCCATTTCATCGTCATTGCTTCCATTCTGCCACAAACTTCTCGCATCGAAGTCCATCCACTATTCCGGCAAAATCTCCCTGCTGGGCTTGGGACGACAATTCTGTTGCTTGCGTTTCGTTACTTGAATCTGGTGCCATGTTAAATGGCTTTTGTAACGGTCAAAATCTGTACATGGCAATAAGAATAGTAAGTCCAATACCCAGCATTGTGAAAATGAAAGCGTATTCAGAAGCTGAAGCTCCATCACTCGCCGCACCTGCGGCGATAAAAGAATCCTCCCTCGCTGGAAAGCAAAAGAAGAGAAGTAAGATCAATATGACAACGAAGTCACCGCTCATTATGTAACTCAGCAAAGGGATGTGGTACGAAGTGATCATCAGTTTGTCTTTATGAAGTGACGGGTGGTGGCAGCCCGCAGCTGCACGGTTGCGTCCTTTTTAAGTGCTAAAGCGCTTGTCTGTATCTTTTGAGACGAGTGCGCCAAGCATTATTGCTACTCGTGAATTTGGATGCCATATTTTTCGACAACAATGCGACTGTGGTTCATGAAGTCGTCACAGCCCGAGTTATCTAGCCTGTTCAGGCTCAGGCAGATACTACACGATTCATTCATTGATTCATTATTTATCCGAAATCCGGACGCCAGCTACATCAGCGCGCTGCCCGTGAATTTTTATGATTGCCGTGCATCTGTTCGATGACGCCACCCATCCCACATACAACTTTTCCAAGATCAAAGCACTTTCCACAAGATCAACTAACTTGCATGTTTATAAAGACATATAAGCCAAAAATGGGCATTTGAGACCACTTTCTGACTAAAAGGAGCTTACTTTTCTGTGTGCATCTTTTCCCGTTTTGTACCGATTTCTGGTTTAAGTGGTCTTTTCCTGGTTGTCCAACAACTAAATGTATATGCTGGTTTTACACTACTGAAGGTGGTAAAACCGCAGCTTGTACCAAGTCCAGGCTTCGTCATTTATGCTGGTTCATGGTGATTAGCTAATCTCTGTGATTCGGTGCCCATCCCCTCGGTGTAATCATCAATGTGTTTAGATCTGACAGGGCGAGCGACCGGGCGGAGATGAACCGAGGGTGATCCACAACGTTTCTTAGCTTTAAAATAGTATCTTCAATTGTGGTAGCATTATGCACAGAAGTATTTGGTCGGGATTTCCGTTGCGTTACAGCGATCACGTTTCGGTGCTATCGAAGAGTGGGACCGCTGTTATAGCTGACAACTCAACACGAGGTTGCGGGACCAAGAAACTACTGGTGGGTGATGGGTGATTTGCTATACATACAGTGTTTTATCGAGTGACCGCCTCACTCAGTTGCGCGTTTGTCGTTAAACTGATCCCACTGGTGCTTATCCCAACCCAACAATAAGGGGGGCAGACCCCTCCTGCCTCGACGGCCGCTACCGCCTCCTTTTGGTCGTTCCAGCCGCCCATCCGTGTGTTGGGGTGGCAGCTGAAGAGGTGTAGTGCTGTGCTGCCCAGAGAAGGGTAATGTATTAGGCAGACCCAAATCCGGCTGCTGCGAGAACAGCATTGCGGCTCTTTCGAACAGCATTCCTGTTCGTTCTCGTTCTCGACGCGCAGCGATTACATCCAACGTTGCTGCTAGCTGTCGTTTCAGATCCTGTACTTCTGTACGCATAGCCCTGTTTGAGGCTACCAGCTCTTCGTTACTTTTATTGATCGTATGGGCTTGCACCGATAGCTCCGAAATAAGATCCCGACGGCGGTCTCGGCACTCCTTGGCCGCTTTTCGATTTGCTTCCTTGCGTTTCCTCTTTTTTTCGACTGGAGTCAACTTCGATGGCTGCCTGATGTCAGTTTTGGGAAGAACGCCGCCCAGCGGGAGCTCATTGCTCCGATCGTGGTCGCTACCAGTCTCAGCTAATCCAGCGGGAGGGAGCTTCCTGTCGAGATCCTTTCCCATCTTCTGAGCTATGGCTGCTTCGAGGCAACCTGAGCCACTCGAGTCGTCGACCTTCTCAGCGTTCACTGAGCGCTTGCTCCACTGCATCGTGATGCTGATATTGTGGGCAGGAAGAGAGGAGCCAATCTTGTCAGATCTTCTACAGCATGTTAACGCTTGCTTAACGCCCATCCATTTGGAACGATTCATTCCTGAAAGATTGATGTTTCTGCGACATCTAAAACAAAAGCTGTCGGAAAGTGTGTTGATCCCGCGACAAAGAACACGTACCCTGATCCCGATTATCACATCCAAGGCAGTATTGAACACGACGGCTTGATTCTAACGAAAGGTTCTTGGTCTTTTGGGTTTATATATTCTGATTGGCTTGATTCTAACGAAAGGTTCTTGGTCTTTTGGGTTTATATATTCTGGTTGTCGTCCCATAACTGCGACAGCCTACATTTATGCCTGCGACAAACTCAATTACGCCGAGGAAGCAGAAAAGTTCACGATGACGCGATACGCGATGTTGACAAGCCAACCTGCTCAGACAAATGAAATACACACGATTGCTTCTTCTCACCGCTACTCTCCAGTAGCTCGCTCGGTTTGTCCAGAAAGGGGCAGCAAGTTATTTGTATCATTCGGAGAGTACACGATCATGCACGCATAACTGTTCAAGGAATTGTTGGGTCGTAGATATATTCACGACGACGGGCGGGCCGACAGCTGCTCAACCAAACCGGCTCAGCCGTTGGCATATACGCACGATTGTTCTGCTTGATCTTGTTTTGGCAGCTGTATCGTTTGGAGAGTGACACATTATTCTTCAAGAATACACGACAGTGCATAGCTAGATCCGTAACACCTCAAAATAAACGCTAGCCTGCGCAGGCAGCTACCCGCATACTCTAGCACACGATTCAGCAGTTACTGTATTTATCCGGAATGCGGAGGCATGCTGCCACCACGAGCTAACTTACCCAGCATCTTTTCTGCTGTTGTAATGCTGATAGGAGGAGGATGGTTGGACTTACTTGAACTTGTTTCCTGTAGCTAAATAAAATGGGAAACGTTAGATAAAAATTGGGCAGAGGTTAATCGATTAAGGGAGACCTCTTTAGCAACGAAGCGTGCTACGATACCAAACTCAACTCGCCAAGGCACCCAACCTTCCACCGGAAACACTGCCGTTGTCAAAGTTACTGTCTTCGCAGAGCCTTGAGTCCTTGCCCATTGATCTACTTCCCGGCGAGTCAGTCTCCTGAGTTCTCACCCATCTTTCAAGCACTGGAACATCTCAAGAAGCTCCACATAACAGTGAGCTCAGGGGCGCGTGGCTTTCCAGCGAAAGAGAACCTGGATGGAATTTTGACTGTGTTTTCAAAGAACACAACCTTAGAGGATTTGGACCTGAAATCAATAGGCTCGAAAAGGCAATGCCAATTCTCACAGCCCTGAGAGATTCCAATCGAACATCGCAGAGTTTGGAACTTCACGACTGTTCCTGCCGCCACGATGCCGAGATTGAGTTGGTTCCTGCGACTCGAATGCTCAAAGCCATTGATGCAATGGAGAATGTACATTCGTCAAGGAGATTTCGACGGTGGATGAGAGAACGAGCTGATTCCCGTACAGTTTGAGCTTCGTTCTCAGCTGGCATCGGCCATTGTCTCAAACGTGGTCAGTTGGTGCGGCTTGATGGTAATATCCCACAAGAGTTGGGTGACAACTATCATTGCTTCCAACAGACACATGATTTCCTTTTTGTACACCCTACTAACCGTTTCCCTTGCTACCATACTAGGTAGAGAGCCAGGTTTGTCTCGGTACAGATTTTACTATTGCTTCTTGATCTCGATAGCAGGATGATGTCCCGCCACCTGTGATAAAACAGGGCCAACCAGAACCATCCGGTAAGATGCTATCCAATTCTATCGAACAAGACAACCCGCAATACGTACGGGTAGAGTCGGGACTTCTGGGTTTATAGTTGATACGAGTATTCGAATTGTTGTTTAGTACCAGTGCGACACAGCCTACATTTATGCCTATGCCGACGCGACACGCAAGGTCGAAGCTACCAACTTGAGGAATTGCTACAAAGCTGCACAGGCAAAAACGGACTCTTGTTTTGTAGATCGATAGCAAGTCACCAGGTGTATCATTCGGAGAGTACACGCACTACTGATCATGAATTGTACTGTAGAGATTGATTCATGACCAAACGGGCTCAGCCGTTGTCATGTACGCACGATTGTTCTGTTTGATCTTGTTTTGGCAGAGCAGCTCACCACCAGTATCCGTTGGAGAGTGCTCACATTACAGCCTGTGCAGCTACGTTGATAGCACACGATTCATTCAATGATAACTGAACTGTACTATTTATCCGCAAGCAGCATCTTGCTGCTTTGGGGCACTGCTGGCTAGGTACTATCATCGAAACCTTGCTATGGTACTCCGGGCCGTTGTAATACCGGAGACTTTTGATACAGTCGGTGCATGAATGTATGTGAGCAAGGAGGTGCAGGCTTGTCCATGATGTTATCGGCAAAGGGGAAACGTTCAATAAAAATCGCACTGAGGTCTTCTGCCGGCTTCTGTTCCAGCTTCCACGACGAAGAGAAGAGAAAACAGCGACTCACTCTGCCTGTGTCACATTTTAGGGGTGGCTCAAGCTCCAAGTTGGGTATGTCGTCGGCCATATACTCAGCCTGATGAAAGCGACGGTTCCAGTACGCTACACGTGTAGGTGGGTGGTACCGCGGGGGTTAGGCACCAGTACTGACCTAGTACGGTACTGGCTGGATTCTATTAGTCTTACCTGCTGACCTCATCTGACCTCTATTTCGGCGATGGATGGGAAAGCCAGTTGGGTGCTCCGTCAAGCTGAAATTGTGCTTATAATATCGGTTGATGACAAGACTTGGCTGAACGCTCTCGTTGCTTCCAAAACACAATACGCGCCTTTTTTCTTTTCCAACGCTTACAGCATCGGAGCTTCCAGCACAGTCCACGTGTTTCATTCCCACAACAGTCTAGTATCAAGTGCTCGCAGCGCTTCAATGAGCTATGACTGGGGTGAAAGTCAATCGCATTTTGTAAGCAATGCAATCTGACGCTGGGACAAAACGTCGCCAGTAGAGCAGCAGCCGTCTTCTTCATTGCAATTACAAACCAACCTCGCAGACTCTCACGCTGCATCTACAGCATCCAAACGAAGAGCACCAAGCAAACGCGCCACTCTTATGAGTCAGTTAGAATCACACAACCTCGTTTGTGATGCTCTCGCCAAATTCTTGTGCATTACCAACAAATCGCAATTCGTCTCTCATGTCTGACAAGATTTGTTCGCCCTTGGCTCGTTTCATGGCCCAGACCAAGTTGCAAAACTGTTGTGGTTGCAAAAGCCCACTCAAGGCGTATGACGTCCTCCTTCCAGTGTCCAATTGGATACGATAAAAGGGCTCTCGTAAGCAACAAAAGCACAAGCAAGCGCAAGGCATGTCCCAATTCGCTTCTCCGGGATTATTGACGGAAAGGGTTTTGATTTGATCAAAAGGAATCTAATGTCAACAAGACACACGGTTTGTGAGATTACAAACATATCAATAGATCGTCGCTCTCGCATCATCACAGTAGTACCATCAGCACTGCTGCTGTAGCAGTAATAAACACACGTTCATTTCACACTCACCGTTACGCTCTGACCACTGACAAACAGGCAGTCATCAAAACAATGCAAGGCGGCAAGCATGGACGAGGACGAAGCCGAAATGGTATTGTCTCGCACTATTCGTACCCCATCGCGAACCACTGCCACATGTTGGGCATTAAGGACTTGAGACTGAATGATGCGATAGTCTCCATATAGAGATAAGGGTGTACATACTGTTCCCAAGACAAAAACAACCACCGTCACGGTTACAAGAATGCGCTTCAGTTCCTCGTCAGCATTGTTGTTATCATTATCCATCCAAAACACAACAGACACGAGCAATGCGGCCAGAACGAGAAACGTCATTGTTGGAATGACCCGATTGGCAATGCTGACTTTCATGTAGTGCGATATGAGGGACTCATGATCGCGGTCAAACACTGCTACCAAGTCATCATTACTTGATACAAAGAAGTCGTCCTTCCAGGTGAGACCAACCGCTTCGGGAACTTGTTTTCCAAGTTCCATGATGTCCGCGTGGTGATTCGTACTAGTCTGACATTCGCCACCATGCCTATTGGACTGCTTCTTTTCCTCCCAAAGGTTATAGTTGTTACTGGATCTCATGGTTGTGTGCAAGACAATGGACAAGCAGCAAGTGATGAAAGTCTATTAGAGGTGTGAACGTGTGAAAGCCTGTTCGTTTCGGCGAGAGTGATTTTGTGAGTCCCGCAGAACGGACGAATGACAGGCGATTTCAGCTCCAACGACGATGACAGCGACGATGACAGCGATGATGAAAACGTATCTACCATCATCACAACATCGTCAACCATCATGGGACGCTCTCAAGTAAAGCGTAATCAACAACATGGACGGCCTGGTCAAAAGGGAAGAGGTGGTGGTGGTCGAGGTCCACCACAAAAAGCAAGTCAAAAACAGCAGCAACAGCAACAACGGCCGCTGGGTGACAATGCTTGGCGCTATCAACAGCAACAAGATAGCAGTGGAAACGACGACCAGCTTGAAGATGAACTCTTGGCTCTGGAATCTCATGGAAATTATTCGCACCAAGTAACCACACACGAGGAGGAGGAGGATACAACAACAACAATGACGTTCAAACTTGACGTTGACGCCGTCAATACAGCCCTGTCCACAATTTCCTTGAGCGAAATTCTGAATCTGCCTCCATACTTGACGGACCCACTCGAGACGCAATCGCGACGAGGACCCAAATCGGCTAAGATCGTTGCAACGACGACTGATACTGTTCAGAAATCTACCAACGACGACAACGAGCCTCCTTCAATCGAGGATCCTAATACGCAGGATAACAAGGCGGAGGAAGACAATAATGATGAAGATGAAGATGACATGGAATCTTGGCTAGATAGTGTAATTTCATGAGCTCATATAGCTAGCATGACAGTACTACTTGTAATCAAATACTCTCCGTCGTCTTGATGGAGACCACATCAGGTGAAGCTTCTAATAAGGAATGACTGGCGACAAGTAGCCCCCTCTAGAACCCCGACTCGAGTGATGCGTGCATGCAGTCGAAGAGGAGGAAGTTGTTGATCATGAAGTCTTCTGTTAGAGTTAGATCGTGTGATATGTCATGATTTCATAGAATGCTACAAAGAATGTCGCCGTTCTCGATGGACCATCATCAGTGATGACGAGCAACTCGAGAGAACAATGCAGTTGCAAAAGAGGAAGAAAGAAGATGATATGGGGGGAGACTTGGCTCGATGGTTAGTGCAATAGCATACACATGACCTCGTGGAATACTACCCAAAGGATCTTGACGTTGTTGTTGTTGTTGTTGTTGTTGCTGGATTCGTTCATAATGGGAACGCATGATGGCTGTATCAGCGAGGAATCGCTAGTAGCGCGTGGGGCCTCCTGCGATAGCCGATCCGATGCATAAAATAGTCGAGGGAGAACCAAGAAGATGATAGTCACAGGGAATCATCTTGATAAGATGGTAAACCTCTAGACAATAATGAATTCTAGTTGTAACCAAAGAATACTCTCGTCGCTGTTGGTAAGTAGGCCTCATTCAGGTGAAGCATCACATGTGGCGGTAAGCCTCACGGACACATGACTTGGATAAAATCGACAAGGAGAACAACAAAGTAGATGCTGCCGCAGCAGTTGGATAGAGTTATCGCCCCTTGAATAAAATGATATATATAGAAGAATTGTTTATAACCAAAGAATCTCCTCGTTGGCTTGGACAGCAGCAGGTGCATCATCATCATCATTGTTATGAATGGATGAGGATAGCTCGTCTACAAGTGCCACGTCGCGACGAACAGGTGAAACTTGTTGCTGTTGTTCGATATCATCAGGTTGAGACCGCGGCTCTTGGGTGTCAGGCGAAAACAAAACACGCGCAGGTGACTCCTCCTCGCCAGCAGGAGACGACTCGTGGTGTCGCTCGACGTCAGCTTGTAGCTCGTCGTCGTTTTGCTGATCCACAACCTGAGGTGAAACGTGCTCATCACGTGGCTCTTGACGCTCGACATCCTCCTCCTCATGACTGTCGACGCTATCATCATCTTGTACTAGTTCCATGTATCCATCAGCAGCAGCAGCAGCCTGTTCCTCATCGCCTTCCCCTTGCGATGATGACGATGATTCCGATTCTTCGTCTGAATCTTCTTCAGAGTCTGATTCTTCTTCGTCACTTTCTTCCTCCTCATTGCCTCCTCCTTGCCTTGGCAACAATGGTTCTCGCAACGCTTGTTGTTGTCGTTGATGATGAAAGAAGTCATCGTGCAATATACCATAATCATCTGGGTTGTGTACAATATCAGCCCAAATTTGAGTAGCAATCGCTGCTTGCTGCAAGAGCTTGTCCACCACAAACCACCACGATTCGGTCGAAACTGCAACGCTGCTGCTGCAAATAACATAGAGGATATTGACAAGCAACATGACGCCATTACCAAATTTCCGCTGTTCGCCCTCTGTCACCAACAGTCCGCATGCCAAACCAACGAGGGAAGCTTGCCACGCATATGTACCACAATTTAACCAGAGTGGAGAAATGGTCGTCGAGGTCGTCAGTGACCACAAACGTGTGACGGAAATCACCTCAAGTGGTGCAAACAAAGGTCCGACACCAAAGGCCACCAGTCCGGCCAGTACGAGTACGAAACTGACAACCGTCGTCGTTTTGAAGTACGGCGTGCGAGAAACTTGCCATCCAGCACGCAGTCGGGCCTTCCAATAAATATAAGTAACGGAATAGAGCGTCAGCGGACTCAATAAAATTACCAAAAAGCAACAGTACCACCACAAAAAGGTTTGAATGCCAGCTCCACGATAGGCATTGCGCACCCACCGTTCATTGGCCAACGTCGCATTATGACCGTCTGCATGAAGTATATAATCTGGCCAACTCTCGTCAAAACTGCCCACCCACAAACGAAAGTGATCGAGCGCTGTTCCAAAAGTGAAGAATACGAGCCCCAAGCGACCCAACAACAAGTGCCATTCGGGAGTGGACGTTTGGGGATGAGGGGCATTGAGTTCGCGGGCTCCCATGCGCGAGAGTATCTTGCAGCACAAGTAGAGAGCCAGTACCATGAGTGAAAAGTAGGCCAACCCTTCGCGATGAAAGGGCAACGTCAAACACGTGCCATGCAAGTCCACCAAACAATTTTGATCATCCTCATCAGAAGCAGTGTCGTGCTTGTCTACAGTAGTTGACAACAACAACGACATGGTAGAATCGTCCATTGTAGCTTTCTCGTTACTATACCAGTGTGCAGTATATGTTGGAGTGGAGGGTGGTGGTACACAACACAAGGGGGGTTAGAAGAGTCAGTCAATACAGAGGAGAGATGCGGTGCTCCTTTTCTTCATTGTGGGCGTTGTCTGTTGCTCGCGTACCGTCAAGACTCGGAAAAGACTGTCGGGGATGACACTCCCATCACTGAAATGCTGACAAAAAGGTCTTACGAAACCCGGTTATAAACCGTACGTACCTCTGTCCTGAAAAAATGAGCCCGCACCTCAACTGCAAACATCGCTGGTGGCCATCACTTTCCGCCAATGAAAACAAACGGCTCGAAAACAGATGTCGCCTCTCCTCAACCAACCCATCCATCATCACCACCGGCGCTCTGCTTGAATCGATCTCTTTATTGCTCATACATACATCAACCCCCCTGTTATCAGCACCTTGGTCAACACTCTCTAGTTCGTTGACTCTCGTTTCTCTCCTATGAAATCACAGCGGTTGTCTGTCATACAACTCATTCTTCTTCTGATATTAGCCCTTGCGTCGACTGCATCATCAGCTACTACTACACCAAGGCCCATTGCATCCAAACTTACTCAACAACAACAACGAAAACTCAAGAATATGGCACTGCGACAACGAAAAGAAGCCGTCGAGACTCGGGGTGGTGGTGACACTACTACTCCAGTAGAAGAAGAATCTCGCCCGCTTCTGCAAACAATCTTTCCCATTCATGGCAAACAAGAAGTGAAGAAGTTTCTGCTCATTGGAAGCATCAAGTTCTTTATTATTCTAGCCCTGACATTGACACGTGATACCAAAGATACACTGGTTGTGACACAATGTGGAGCTGAAGCTATTGCCTTTCTCAAGGTACGCGCGTGATGGTTGTGTTGCAGTGGTTTGTCGACGAATGAATCTGTGCGCGTCCGTCTCTCTTACACTCACTCACTCGCCCACCCATCACTATAGATTTACGGTGTCCTTCCTGCCGCCACTGCCTATATTGCCTTTTATTCCAAAATGTCCAATTGGTTCGAAAAGAAAACGCTGTTTTACGCCACTTGCATTCCATTCTTTCTATTCTTTATAATTTTCGACTCTTTTATTTTCCCAAACGCATCCACCCTTCATCCCTCCCTCGAATCGGTTCAAAACCTACTGGGCGGTGCCACAACGGGAGGCATGCTCGTCATGGCCAAGATTTGTTCCAACTGGACGTCGGCATTATTCTATGTTGTTTCCGAGATTTACTCTTCCGTCAGTGTCGGTCTCCTCTTTTGGCAATTTGCCAATGACGTGGTTCCGGTCCATCAAGCCAAACGCTTTTATCCTCTCTTTGCCCAAATGAGTGGACTGGCACCAGTCTTGGCCGGTCAATATGTCGTACGGTATACATCCAAAGCAGCATCGCTCGAACAGTCCCTGCATCGATTGACGCGCGGTGTCACGTTGGCAGGTGTCATGATTTGTACCATGTATCGGTTGGCCAATCAGTATATTGAAAAGACGGAACGAAACGTAGAGACTACTAGTGCAGCTGCAGCGCCTCCGACAACGAAGAAACAGAAAAAGAAGAAACCCAGCATGGCGGAATCCGCCAAATTCTTGGCATCCTCTCAATACTTGCGACTCGTGGCGACTCTTGTCTTGGGCTATGGTCTCTCCATTAACTTTACAGAAATCATGTGGAAATCTCTCGTCAAGAAACAATATCCCGATCCATTGGATTATCAACGTTTCATGGGCAACTTTTCATCTGCCGTCGGTCTCGCCACGTGCATTGTCATTTTCTTTGGCGTTCAAGTCATTCGCATCCTCGGATGGCGTGTCGGTGCATGTGCCACACCGTGCATCATGGCACTCTTGGCCATTCCATTCTTTGGATGCATTTTATCAGGCATTGACAGCTCACCGACCAAATTGAGCATTGCCGTGGCGCTGGGGACCGTATCGAGTTTGTTGTCGAAAACGAGTAAATATGCACTCTTTGATCCAGTAAGTGTAGGATGGTATATATATATATACAGAGATGAATGCCTGGGTCGGACCTGCGAAAACTAACCATTTTGCGTTTTTTGTACAACGACTCTCTCTCTCTCTTTCACCGAAACAAACAAAAACAGACTACACAAATGGCCTACATTCCATTGGATGAAGAATCCAAAGTCAAGGGCAAGGCTGCCATTGATGTATTGGGTTCCCGCATTGGCAAGAGTGGTGGATCGCTGATTCAACAGGGTCTCGTGTTCGTCTTTGGAAACATTTTAAATGCCGCACCCGTAGTGGCCGTTATTTACTACTCGGTACTATTGGGATGGATCTCGGCGGCCAATCGACTCTCGGGACTGTTTCATGCTCAAACGGAAATGAATCGGGCCGAACAAGAAGAACGAGATGGCCGCAAAAACAAGTAGGTGATGACGACGACGACGTGGAGGTTTGTGCAAATCAGGTACTACTACTAGACGACACCACTTCTTGTCATTGTCGTCGTCTTTTTGATGTACCTACCTACCCACCTGCTGTATACTTGGGTTGCGGTGGGAGGACTATTCTTTGACAAATTAATTTCAGGATTTTTAAAAGAGTCAGCATTGGGTTATTTTGGCGAAAGATGAGATCCTTGAGTCACCGCTAAATAATAATACCCAGAGCGATTGACATAAGAGACTGTAACAATAGTACGATTGTATGAAATAGAGTTGGCCATATCCGACTGACTCTCAAAGACTCTTTCGAGATTTCTGTCCGCAGCTGTTCTCTCGTAGAGATCTGCAATCACTGGTGTCACTGCAAGGAACAGGTGTGCCTCTCACGCCAAACAAGTAATGGTACAAGGGATTCTTGTTGTTGTGCTCGCCGTTCTTGATCGTTTGTTGTGAACAGAATCGCAGCAAGACACCACGAGATACTTTGGTTCTTGCACACCTTCCAGTAGATATCCTCGTACTACTGTAGGTGGACTCAGCGACTGCTCAGTACGTAGTTTCAGTTGGTGTAATAGGATCGCACTGCCAACTGTAATTTTGAAATTTGGGACCTTGAAGCATCTCATTTCTAATTTCTGCCGAAGGGTCAGGAATTTCGATGAAGTTCCCACTTGAGAGACCATCATGTCTACTCTATTAATAGAGTAGAAAGCACACAAAATGAACAATTTTCTTATCACCTTGTTCAGGTTGGCTTGTTCTAGTCGTAACAATTCTCTTTATGGTGATGCAGCTACCCGTTCTTTCTCAAGGATTCCTTATCCAGCCATTAACAAGAGGAGCAGTGAGTCGGAACTTGAGTCCTCAGAGCTTTAGTAGTAGCGATATGAGAATGTCAAAAGCAGCCATTAGCGTGATCAACAGCATCAAGGTTCCCAAGCATATGCTCGACCAAGCAGTCACAGTGCGAAATACCTACGTGGATTATTTTAAGCGACAGCCCGGTTTTGTGAGTTCTACCTTTTACCAGGCATCCGACAATGAGAGTACCTTTAGTTACATCAACATTGTGGTCTGGGAGAGCCAGAAGCATGTTGATGACGTCGTCAACGCAGGATTTGAAAACAGCGAAGGAATGAATAGCGATGGTTTAAAAGTCCTCGGCAAAGGATTTCCTCCTCCGATTGAGGTATTTCCAGGAAGATACATGGTGATTGAGCACGACTTTTAAATGACTACAGCCACCACGAGTACTCGACGTTTATAACTCTAGGCTAGCTGTATAAGTTGTATTGGTTATTACACTCTTTAATCGTGGGTTTCCCCTCTCTCTGTCCCCGCCACACATTTGTCCGAGCAAGGCGTTTCGAGCTACCAAATATCTGCGAATCTGTTCCGACCATAGCAAGTGTTATCTTCGCTGCGAAATCCTGTGCCTATAGCTATCTTGAAGCTGAACAAGTGTGGCATTCCAGTTGACCTCTGTACATATCGTGAAAGTCAATACCGCAGATTCTGGTCATCAATCTCTGCAGTTTATCTTAGAACCTGGGATGGGGTGCAGAGGTAGCATATTATTTATGCGGCGGTTGCGGCGACAAAGAGTGCAATAGCATCTTCGCTGCGATTCCTGTGCCTAATACTAACTTGAAGCTGAACAAGTCTGGCATTCCAGTTGTGCCTGGTTCTGATTGTGACCTCTGTATATCGTGAAAGTCAATACCGCATATTATGTTCATCAATCTATTGGAACCTGGGCTTGGTCCAGAGTAGCATATGATTTATGCTCCACACTCCGCGACCTACATCCTTTTCTTTGCAACTCTTGTGTGGATGTTCCACAACTACAAACGCATGAATAGGTTTGCAACGTTGGGTTTGAATATCTTGGATCAGAAGCAAAGCAAAGCGACGCAATGCAGCGCATTGTTTATATGGGTGGCATGGCTTGGTCACTGGGTGATGCTGTTCGGTGACGTGCGAGCGCCGATAGAGAAAGCGGTGAATAGCGGCTTAGAACAAGCCCAAGCGCGAGGAAGTCCGAACGTTAGATTCGTGGTAATACTGTATGCTGAGGAGAAGTCGCTTCAGAAGCGCGTTGAAATTAGTGACATTGCTTCGCTTTACAACGCTGCCATTGAAGCCATGGTGGACGGAAAGTTGTTGCATCTTGAGGCTTTGGCAAACGAGAGAGCGGGGTTCGTTATGGATGAGCAAGGATGCCAAGCAGAAGCCCTGCAGTATTTTCGGCGAGCCATGGAGCTTTACGGACACGGATGGGGTGTGATGGCAAAGCATCAGCGGCTACAGGAAAGGCATGAGTACTATGTGGCATCATCTGACGGAAGCACTTTACCGTCACAGCAAGGCATTGGAGACATCTTGGTGGTAGCCGAAGGCCACCCTTCTGATCCCTTTCAATAGACTCAAGACCCATGGCCATGAGGCACCTACTCCGGTTGCGAGAAGTATGGACGAGTATGAGAGCAAAGCAACGTCACCTTCTCATGAATGTGTCTTCCTCGAGATCCAAGTGATGATGCCACTGCAAGTGAGTCGTGCTAGCATTAGGCCCTTCCCAAAAGATGGCCTTTGATGAGCCTACGATACGCTTAAAACAGCCACTTAGACAGTCCCGGTAGGCTATAAAACGTCACAAAACGTACTTTCACACGAAGTTCTGCATGGTTTTAGCGAGCATTGACATTGCTTATCACACGAGCTTTCCACTTTTGAAGCGCTGATACAGAGAGCATCATTATTACTCAACCGTTTGACACACAACGAAAATGAGAGGCAACAGACCTAGTAGACACACATCATCTGAATCAGTTGCCGGAATGTCCGTGGCGTGCACCCCTTCTGTAACTCTAATCTCGATCTGCCGTCAGCGTTCTTGCGAGGGACATTGTGGTCATCCGAATCATTCTTCTGCTTCTTCTGCTGTATGCAAAGTCTTTGAAGGCGGTACCAGCAACACGCTGTTTCGTTGTTCTTCCGAAAAGACGAAGTCGTCATTGCTCGACCAGGCATTCGGACCACAGCATGCGGAAGAAATTACAATGCTGTTCTTTGAAGCTGGTTTTCTCAACTTTCAGGAACAAGTTGAATTCTGCGAGGCAATGCAATATGACCCTCTCTTGAAGAAAAATCGAGCGCACTTTTCCCATTGTGTCCGCAACTCCTATAGACAACAGAAGAAGCGACAAAAGAACAACACGTTAGACGAACGAGCATCAGATCTTCAAGTGTCCTTTACTAGTTGGCCAACATGTTATCGGAAAGTTGATCCTGTTCGATGCGGTTGGACCGAAGACATGACAGATGCCATGCAAGACTTATACTTGTCGGTCAATATGGATGAATCAGTGAAAGAAAACATTCATGATCATGTGTGGCACGACCTGCCGAGGTTGATTGCAAGGGAGGATAGTGACGACGACGACAGCACTCTTGGCGAGGAGGCAACCGAACAATGATTGATTCATTCCTGGCGATTCATTCAGCAACACTTATTAGAGGAAATAGTTAGTCGGTCAGTCTCTAGAGATCCTCATTTGGGTTCATGAACGACGATAGTTAACTGAACGAAACAATGACCCAAGAACAATCGAGCTCACGATTGACAATGGTTATCTGTTTAAAAAGACCTTGTGATTGTCCGTCGTCCTTTCGAGAATAGGCATATAGCCAGCTGGGAGAGCTCACCAGTCAGCTCAACAGGGTTCGCGGTTGGAAAGCGCCTCCACTTTATACGTTATCAGGCTAGCAGGGTTGTGCAGTTGAACCAACAAGAGGTCTGCTGGAGAAATCGGTCGTTTCCATTTAAAAAAAGAGCTACACGCTTCTTTGTCAGAGGAAACAGCTGATGCACTCACGTCTTGAGTAGTACGAGCCGTATGCTTCTAAAAGAGTCATCGTGATAGAACTGGTCGTACTGCTGTTTTGAGAGGTGCCAAGCTACCCCTGTGGGAAGTTGCTGACACGCGAAGTCTACGCCGTCTGTACCTGATGGGCAATGAAATCCTCCCCGATTTACGCCGGGCTCACTTACGAGTACCCTTCTTTGAGGTTCTTGCCGGGTGCAACCGAGTTGTTCCCAGTAGTATTGGCGCTCATTTATAATACGTACGTCTACTCAGGATGCTGAAGGAAATCACCATTGTTGTTGAGTTGCCATATTAGCTAGCTGCTCTTTCCTGCCCTCTCGTCTTTTACGGTGATTTCCTCTTATTTTGATGCAGGGAAGGCGATGAGCTGGGGTGCAAGACGACAGTGCGTCTACGGCAATAATCTCTACGCTTTGTACATGAAAATTAGCGAAACTTCCCCGTTGCTAGTACGCTGGGCTCATTCAGGCTTCGCTGCCCACCTGGTTCTTCTTTCCAGCTGCTACGGTGGTAGTCTACGACCAGAGCTGCTCCATCACATCACACCACAACACTCCACGCCTTCAAACACCCCCCACAAACACCACTTCAGCATCTAAACTCCCTTGTCCACTGTATCACCCAGCAAATCTGCATCCTCTTCTTCATGCATGGAAGCGTCCGAGTTCACATCCGCATCCCCAACATTTTCTTTTTCTTTCAGATGCGTCTGCAGTAACAGGTTTGACCTGGATGATCGTGTGCTTCGCATGGGTGACTGCCTGTACATCATACCTCCCACCAAACAAAGTCCAAGTGCGGCAATGCCCAGGGGCGTGGCATGATTGTCCCAAACTAGCATGTTGAGCAAGACGGTCAAACACTTGTTCATGACACCAATGAGGGAAAACATAGTGGCGCTAACGCGATCGCGACACCACCATGTGGAATAACCAATGGCTGTTCCAATGATACATCCGGCAATGAGCAACGCCATACTACCTGGTGGAAAGAGTGCATCTTCTCGTTGCCACATATCCGTCCAAAAGCTGTTGTACTCGTTGCCCATTTGCGCAAAGAGTAGAGTGGTTGGGATTGACAAAACATTGGTGTAGAGGACAGGACCCGACTTGGTCTTGAGGTCGACGCTGCGAGTAATCTCTTTGCCATAGGTCGCACCAAAGGCAATCACAACACAGTACAGAGTCGGCCAAAAGTATGCGGAATATCCTTGATTTTGAAACTGTGAATCCGTCAAGGCATATCCATAAGCACCCAGCACAATGAGAGATAGCCCCATCCAGGACCGTATCGAGGGATACTCGTGTCCTAAAAACATGACATCCAAGATAGCGACAATACAGGGTGTAAGCGCACGGAAGATGATCACTGTTTCCACGTTGGAATATTGCAACGACTTCATGTTGCAGTATACGCCCACGGCAAAGGCTGCCGTGTAGGCCAAGTAGGGCATGATGTACTTCCTCTGGAGTGAATCACATTCAATGAAACCAGCAAAAGTTCCACCGTAGATAATGGCAATGGCAGCCAAGAGCTGAACGGAAATGACGAGAGATGGATATGGAAGCGAGTGCAAAATGAGCTTGTTGATGAGAACGAGCGTTCCAGAGCATATGGAATACACGATAATGGACAAGGTTGTCTCGGATCGAGGAGTGAGAGGTGGGATACTGAGAAGTGCCATGATTGATTGATGCTGTGTTGATTGATGTGCTCAATGAAGAAGAAAAAAGACAAGATTGGTGCAAAGGCTCTCGTGGCAATTGAAATTGTGCGCGGGGGTCACTACTGAACTCACACACCAGGCTCTGGTTTGTTAACAGGGTTTCGAGACCGCAGTAAGACGCTTGTGTCAAACGATTCCTCAGGTGACTGAATCTTGGGGCTTCCTTTTCCAAAGGGACTATCGTTGTGCCCTGGTGTGGTTTGGTCCCATGTACTTCTCGAAGTGGCTCTTCGTCGGACTACACTCTCCATCCAATAGGCACTCTCCATCCAATAGGGAGAGGCAATGACATCCTGAATCGATCACGGACTCCTCCGGACACGGTTTCACACAGGAGAAGATAGCGTTGGCTACAGATGCCGGGTTATGGAACAAGACTGAATGCAGCCAATCAGCAGCCAATCAGAAAGGACACGGTTTCACACACCAGGAGATAGCGTTGGCTAACAGACACCAGAGACTGAATGAAGCCAAGTCAGAAAGGAATTTCCCCAGGAAACGGAGTTACTTTGACGGCATACGAATTCAAGGCACCCACAACTTCGTTCATCTGATCGTTCGACAAACGATGCGAACTGTTTGGTTGCTAACACCACCCTTTTTACTTTTAATATCCCACCCTCCCCGCCCAGGTGGTTGTTTTTTCCCGAATTCTATGTCTTTCACAAACTGGCTTCCCGCCTCTTCAAAGGCGAAGTGTACATCACTTCTGGAGAGTCAGTTTGATGGGCCTCTAGTCTTTTGGATCCTACAGCTACTTGCGGCCTGCTGGGTGGATCCAACTATAAAGCCCAATTGTTTGATACGACGGACTATGCGCACCTCTGAACCCGGCGCGGCGATTCCTTATCTCTAAGATATGTCTAACGACAAGGCGGCAGTACAGCTCATGCAAGCAATTCTGTCGTAGACCTACTTCTTCGCTCAATGAGCCGACAACAACTAACTAACTTCTTGTCATTCTGTACAGTAGGTGAAACATCAAACCCCTCACCATCAGTTCCGCCGTGTCGACCGCTGCGCTCTTGCTGGGGAGGGAGAGCCAAGTTTCTTGGACCCTCTAGACACCAGTTCCACGATGTAGCCTATTTTGACGTAGTCCTGCTAGTGTCCTGAGATGGCTACTCTGTTCGAAGCGAGCACTATCATCGTCAACGGGAGAACGGTAGCTCTGATGCTTTTATCTACTTCAACCTTTGACCTCTTGATAGAGAACAGCGCGCGTTCTCCGTATGATGCAGACATGCTGGCTCGCTTGAAACCCAAACGTTCGTTCCGTTGCTACCAAGGGATCGATTGACCAGAAAGGAGCCGTCAACTCATTCTCTTTGTAACGTGGTGGAGTGATGGATCATATCATACCCAGGTATTCATTTAAACCACAAAACTGTATCACCATTCGAACCTACACACTAAACTGTCATCATGAGCTACCTTTGGTTCTGCATTCAGGCGAGGAGACGTGGTCAGTCTTCACCGACTGCTTGAAGGAGGAGATAAAGATACAGAGACTGCCGTGCTCGCACTGTAGCTAGCAACACAGCTCTCTGCAAGAAGTGTATGGAACCATTAAGTCGCTGACATATTTGTGTTTGAAAGTTTCTGGAGCGACCAAGCTAGAAGAGCTGTGATGTTGCAAACATTTATTGCGTGAGAGACTGACTTGCTTGACGCGACCCGTTGGTCACTTCAACCGATCTATCAAGCAACCAGCAGGCTTGAGGGTCTTCGCTGGGTTGCCTATCCACAAGTAAGTCCTTGAAACCATCTTGTGCATCTTAAAGATGGAAGGAAATGGAAGATGTGCATTGTATGCATACTTCGCGCTTCTGATGCCAGTTAGTAGTATGATAGCTCGCACGCAAGATTTACTTTCTGTTGCATTGAACAGTTCGACTGGAAGGATAAGTAGGTTTTACTGCATCTGCTACGATACACGTAAAAAGGGTGCTCCTATCCTTCGAATAGCTCCAACCGAGTTCATTTGTCTTGCTGGTTTTCATCCCAGCTTCTTCAGCCTTCTCACCGACACATGGCACTTCAGATGTCAGTATCGCTAAGAAACCAGTCCTTGCAGTCTTTCTATTGCCATGGCCTTTTGTCCTTGGGTCTCTTTCCCACATTCGTTGCTTCCCCTAGATCTGTCGCAGTCATCAAGACTTGGATGCAATAGAGAGCAAGATTACTCACTCTCGTGGGCTGATGATGTGTACACAAAACTACTTCACGTCATTTTCGAGCGGTGCGAAGCTCTCGAAAGAGC